>CAEGAD010000800.1:0-30100 GCA_903067055.1 Poeciliopsis paucimaculata
CACTGTCTCCGTTTGCATCTGGGCTGCTAATACAGCTCAGCGCTCTGCAGACTTCTGTTCACTGTTACTGAACATGTTTAATTAGAATCATGGTTTCCAGCTTTAGGTTCTTTGTAAAATATTCTGGGTAAGGTGATGGAGGGTTTTGCAACCGTTCCCTGGTTATTCACTGATTATTTCATTTAATCTCCTAACACCAGGAGTTGCAGATGAAACATGAAGCTCTCGTTTTAATCTCAATTACATCAAGAATTGATCTGTAATTTCATCTCTGGCACAGAAAACAAATGTCCATTTCAATAATTTTATAGAAAGTGGCACAGTGGTGCTGCAAGTAGTCATTCTTTCAATGCTAATACAAATCCTGATTGCAGCTGGTCGTCTTTCATTCATTATTCATCGAGCTGATGATGATGAGCTGCTGTCAGTGAGAACCTTTTCCACAACTCTGCACCGCACATTTTACAATTTGCTTAGCTTTTAAAGAAAAAGTCTGGTTTTTATTTTTGTTTACGTGCCCTAGCATTTATTATATCACTACTGAAATGCAAAAAAAAAAAAAAAAAAAAAAGAGTAAATAAATTTAAAAAATTCAAGGTAAAAGCAAACTTTTCTCCTCTGAAATTCTAAAAAAATTCTTAAAGTATGATATATTTCACTGTTAACCAACTTTTCTGTTTTATTTGTAAAAGTGGCAAATTTATTTTTGCCAGTATTTTTAGCAATAAACAACTGACTATTAATACTCCTACTCACTTCCTGTAATTCAGATATTTATGATCATTTATGATCTACCACGTTGAGTTCTCCATATAGTCATTTAATAAAAACATAAAAAATTGGGGGGAGGAGAGAAGCAAAATAACTCTAGCCCTCTTTTTAAAATTCTACACCATTTAAGGGGTTTGTAACTTTAAATACTTATCTTTTCGCAAAATATACAAAATCGAGTGACAAAAAAATTATGTGCATTTCTTACCTCCAGTTGTTGGCAAACCAGGAGACGAGGATCTGAAGAGGCAGAGTTTTGCTCCAGAGCTCAGGCTGAGAGAATATGAGAGAGAGGGAGGGGATGCTGTACTTTATACAGACTCAGAGGAAGTGGGAGGAGCCTATACCAGTGGGAGGAGCCTGGGGATGGCGCAGAAACTGGCAGCACTGACGCCACTGAACAAGCAAACATGCACACATACCGCGGACAGACCCCAACACCAAGACAGATAGTTTCAGCTGTGGCAGCTCTGATGGTGATGGCTGCGCCTGACTCACCTGGGTTACAGAGAACAACACAGAGAATGAGTTTATTAACACAATCAGAGGACTCAAGTGGAGACAAGCTAAAATGCTCTATTTAGTGTGAACTACACTGCAATTGAAACGATTCATCGTGCAGCTCAAAGCCAAATCACTCTTGCTTTTAAGAGTGGAAGGTATTGTTCAGGTACGACGGGCTTCATGGCTCCACAAAAAGGCCAAATTTCAACCCGCAGCTTTGTTTGCATGTACCTACCAATAATCTCCACAGGAGTTCTGACAAAGCTATTGTGGGGATGGTCAAAAAGTGATTCAGAGAAACTTTTAGTGTGACTTTTCTTTTTGTAGCGGTGAAACAATGGAAACGGAGAAGGTGTGTGTGATCCTGTTGGTCACACTGCAGGTATTTAACACTGAAACAGACAAATAGGAACTGATCAGACACCCAGCCCCATGAGATGATAGTGTCATTGTTAATTCATAACGTCCTGGAACTTCTTGAGATAATTCGGTGTTCAGATGATCACAAGTTTAAAATTTTTTGAGAATAAATTGATTCATTCGCATTGAAAATAGTGTTTGACCTAATCCTGGCTTTCTTGAAATCTTCAGTTATGCCGTTTGTCAACATTCATGTTTCCGCACAATGCCACAATTCTGCATTTCTCTTCTTCCACACACAGTAATTGCATGTGACATTAGTATAAAATGACGACAGGTTTGTACGATCGCTTTTTGCTGCGGCACACTTTGCTACCAGTCCAGGTTTTGGTGAATGTGGCACCAAACTCTCTCTACGTTCTTGTGGGCTGGTCGCTTCTTTTCAGAATGATCCAGAAAAATCATAATTCTTGTTTATCCAAAAGCTAGCTTTAGCACTGCAGCACTGCAAGCCGTAGCAGGAATTTAGAAAAGTAGCAGTTTAAGTCCTTTATTAGCTTTGGCCATCACTGAGAAAACAATAATTTCTCCAGCAACAGCAAATATTCCATATTGCAAGATGAGTCTGACTTCCAAGAGCTCTCTTACTGTCAAAACTATTTTTCTAGAACACACCAAGTTTGTGTGAATGAGAAATATTGTTAAATTTGTTTCTTATGTTGCGTTTCACCAGAATATTTAGAAAATTTAGAGGTGAATTGAGGAAACATGGATTTTTAAAGATATTTCTGGCGTTAGAGGCCTTTTTCTCAGTAGATAAGAAAGGAAATGGCAAGAGAGAGAAAGGGGGAAGACATGCAGCAAAGGTTTCAGTGGGGAATCAAACCCCAGACACATAACGGCCGTGATATATGGGAGGATGATTTACCTTTACACTTCATACATTGCCACAGGGAAACTTATGTTTAATTGTTTTTTGTTGTTGTTTTTTAAAAGGAACTGAAGAAACTTTGAGTTCCTTCTTGGTTTGACGAAAATCCTCTGAAACTCTGTTGGAAGGAAAAAGTCTCGTCATGAGCGTCTTTTATCAAAAAAAAAAAAAAGGGTGAATAAATTTTATACATTTCATTAAAATGCAACCTAAAACATCAAGAAAAAGCCGTCATCCAGCAACTTGCTTGTAAAAAGTTGAAACATCAAGTTTTATACTTGCGACAAAACCCACCGTCTTGACTTTGTCAAGTTAAGTTGTTGATTCAACGCTTGCTGAAAATCAGATTTGTTTGTTGGGGGGGAGGTCACTAAAAACTTCCCAGCTGTCTACCTGCTGTGAAGGTCGCTCCGAGGTCTGAAAGCATCTTTACTTATTTCATTCTTGAGTCTTTTTGTAGATCAGGACCTGAAACTTTAAATCCCCCAGAGAGACTCTGACCCTGAGGCTAAAATGAATAAAACTTTGTCATGCAGGTCTTGGTTATGCCTGAATTTTATCAGCTCATACGTACGTGCAGCTCTGGACTGTTAAACGACACATATGAAGTGATATATGAACTTCTGTCTCACACAACAATACAGCTGTACAAAGCAAGGAGCTTCATAACTTTGTCCCTGGAGAACCAGAAGGTTTCGACATCAGGAGAATGATCGGATGTCTGTCGGTCACAAGAGAGTTCAAATTATGCAAAATAAACCATAGCAAAGAATACTGACTAAACAATCAATATTCTGTACTTAGCAGTGAAACCTTTATTGAAGCTGGAACCCAATTCACCGACCTCCTGACTAAATATGTTCAAATTTGCAACATGGATTGCATTTTCACAGATTTTACTTATTAAGAAGCACATTTTTTAGTTTTTGTTTTACCACACAGGTCCGCATTTCATCCATACACGCCGTTCTTTCGGCAACAAAGACTACGATTTTCATGTCTCTGCGTCTAATTTGTCGTGTCTAAATCCTCTGGCCTTTCGCTCAGACAGACGTCTGACTTGAAACAAAATAATCCGCCCTCCTCCCCCAGGACTTCATTAGACAAGTAAAGCTGTCGCCTCGTCAGTCAAGTCCTGTCCGTTATTTTTGGGAGAAGAAGAAAGATGGATGTTAAAGTAGGAAAATAGCGAGTTAAATGAATGAAGGCTGTCCACAGGCACAGAATCTCAATCGCAGAATCTTTTCCTCAAATTAAATTCTAAACAGATTTCTGCTCTGAAATCCTGGCCCACTCTTACAGTCTAAGGTAAATTCATAGCTTTTGCTGATGATGTTTCATGTGGAGCAGCTTTTTGTTATAAAACAGTTCAGTTCACCTTTCAACAAAACCTCACTTCAAAACGATCTCAGCTTTCTCTTCCATATCAGTCATACCGACGTGAGATCAACATTTACATTTAAAAGCTTTTACAAAACATTTGAGCTGCTGTGTTTCTACTGCACTTTTTTCATTATTTAGGAAACTAATGAAAATGGCTTCAGCCAATCAGAAGCACTAGCACATCCTAATGTGATAGTTTGCATCACATCTATAAATTAGTATGAGCAAGTTGCACCCTTTTTCCAATAATAATAATAATAATAATAGTAATAATAATAGACCCTTAGAGACGTTCAGCTACCTGCTGTGCATCAGTCCTTCCTGCAGCCAAGACATTCAGATTTTTTATTTTTTTTCACCATGCCAAAGCTTTAAATCTAACTTACACTTTAGTTTAACATGCATTTGCTTTTTCTTGTTTTTTTTATTTTATTTTCATTAGTCTTTTATGACTCTCCACTCTTGTGTGCCCATACATGCTGATTAAACTGCCTGCTATTAGATGGATGCAGCTATTTTTCCAGATGCTAGCTTAGGTTGGTTCCTAATGCGTACTTGTGCAGTGACGAAACATGAGTCGGGTTTCACTTCTGGACTCAAATGGTTCCCCTGATGGCGTTGCCTGTTTCGTTTTGCATCTCTTGTTTGTCATGTCGGGACATTTTTCATGCCGTCTTCTCCTGGGGCTGTTTTGCATTACCAACGTATTTCTGTGTAAAATAAATTCTCTAGGAAACCCGATTCACGTTTTCCCCAACAACAAATAGATCCATGGGTCAGTGCTTCTGATTTTTAAGACATTACCACAGCAACATGCAGCTGCTTGCTTTATCAACCTGATTGTGTGCATTTGTTTAGTCAGCATAAAAAAAATTTTTTTTTAAAAAAACACGTGCTGCATAAATTTCATGCTCCTGATTTCTTGCCTCTACTTTTAATTTGAACAATAAGATTGAAATTTGGATCCTTATTGTTTGTTTGAAGCATCTATTGCAGATACGTTGACAACTCAGTGGTATGTATGTTACAGTAGCTGCAAGGGTTAATTGATACGCTAATCCTAACACACAGTGCAAATAATTACATTGCTTACTTATCTATCATGAATTTCTTGATGAACATATACCCCCCCAAAAGAAGCTTACTAAAACAAGAATAAATAAATAAACCTTACACTCAAGACTCTCCATCTGCTGGAATGAAACGCTCAGTGTGTGTGAGATAACCCAAACAAGGTCACACACACAGCTCTACCGCTTGTGATGACGCGGCTGCTGTCCCAGAAAACGTCGTACATGACATGAAGACAGCTTCTTCCTGAATACATTCATGTTTATTGTCTCCGTTTCTCCTCCACGTGATGAGTCATGGTGCTTGAGTTAATTGCAGCGTTGTTTTGTGTGGGTCAGAGGCCTCTTCAGTAGATGGGGGCCTCTGCTCTGCTCCAATCAGCCATCATGTCCCTTATTGTCACGCTGCGCTGAAACTGGTGGCTGAGTGAACACACTGTGAGTGTGTTGGAGGAGAGGAGGGGGCATCGTACAGGACAATCAGACCAATCCATATTTATGTTTAACACTTATTCACAGCTAAAACGCTGCTGAGATTAGAAAAAATATTAAAAGGCAGACAAACTTTTTTGCATGTTTTGTAGCGCTTTAGAAAATGACGTGTACATTTGCAGATGTGGTTTTTATCGTTAATATGGAGGTCAGTACGCATGTAGAGATTTTTTAGTAAGAGGGCTTCAAAGGGAGCAAAAGGTGGATTTTTTAAATATTATAACGACAAGTAGCGTGTTTTTGGGGGATTTTATGTGATAGATCTACACAAAGTGAAGCATAATTGTGAAATAAATTGATGAATTGATGAAACAGTAGAACATAAATCCAAATCAAACCAAAGCGATTAAAATGAATCATAGAGGAAAAAGCAAAGGACCAATTGGTAAGAAAATAAATCAATAATGGTTGATAATGTGTTTTAAGTGACAGGGAACTTTAGAAAAGAGCTGGGAATTTCGAACTCGTTCAAGGATATGTTGGAACAAAACGAGACCGCCAACCTCGCTGTAGCTCACAGATGGAAAAGTCTCTTTATGTACTCTATTCTGCTACCTCGGAAAGTCAGGGAGCGAAAGCAAAAACATCCTGAGAAACCAAAGCACAGGAAACATCCTTCCTCCTTGTGGCCTGTCCTCTGCTGGCTGTTGTCATACTGAGCTGAAGCTGGGGGCCGAGTCAATCCTGCGTGGAGGCTGGGGGTCTGCAAAACAGCCCGGTAACTTCAGACGTTAAAGTCTGCTAATCATAGCATGCGCAACCTGTATTTTAATTGAGGGCTAAATGAAGATTTGTCTCCGCTGGGCTGATGAACCTGGAGAGTTGAATCACTTCCAACTTCATTTTGTTCCTATTAAGGAAGAGGACTAATTATCCAGAATGAGCCTGTATGTGTTCTTGGTGTGCTATCTGCAGCTGCATGTCGCTTCTGACGGTTTTTAATAATCATCATTTCATGTGCACCATTTGTAAGACTGTGTTTTAGGCCATATATATTGTTTTGTTGGTGTAATTATTACACTGAGACATTGCATTTCAGCTGTCTATATGGGGGGGCTGTGTATTGAGGTGGTGTTGCAGAGTTTTCTTTGGTTTAAACTTGTTAATTTAAGTAAATCTTTCTATCCCACGCTGTTAGAAAGAGCGTGGGATCTTTCCCATTGTAAAGGGAAATCCTTTACGATGGATTTCGTAATCCATTGTAAATTACGATAATCCCATCGTAACCTTTTAAAGGAGACATTTCTGCCACGTGGCTTTACATTCACAAGTTATAATTCTTTCTCAGCGACATATTCTCACACACGTCTGGTACTGCGGCAGAGTAATGCTGTTCTGTCCTGGTCCACCTCATATCACACCATTTAAATCTTCTTGTGACAAAAGGAATTCTTGATCCAATCAATTTAAAAATTAAAAACACTGCAGCTGCCTGTTGTTAGCCCGTGTTGTGTTACCATGTCACAAGTGACCCGGTGAAACTCCCACTGGCATCGAAAATCAAACAGACGGTAGTGAGAAAGTGCGGTCCTGACGAAATGTAGTGGCTATTTGAGCTTATTAACTTTAATGCCGTGAACTGGGAAACGGGATCGCCACATACCTTGAACTAATTTGCTCGAATCGAGATTTTCAGTGTCAAAACATGTGAACTGTGAGGGATTTTATTTTTTTATGTATTTTTAACTAATGAGGGCTCCACGGTGGCCCAGTTGCCTTGTTGGAAGAGAAGAAGGTCCTGGGTTTGTGAATGTTTGTCATGAGTTTCAGGGCCATCTCAGTGGTCTGATGTTAAAGCGACGAAGTGGGAAGCTGTGAGAGCAACAGAACGTCTCAATCTGAAGGCAAAAGTCATGCAGAAGTTTCAAAACGAAAACAAAAAATGTGATCACACGAGCGGTGTTATTTAGCTGTGGGGAATTTGTACCGTGGTCATAATGGACCACCTCTGAGTTACTGTGCACTGGTTTTATGGCTGCTTGAACTCTCCTTTCTCCAAGGAAATAATCTTGCTGAACTTTGCCGCTTCCCGTCTTCCTGCACTTGGCTCTGAAGCGATCTCTCATTCTGAAATGCAGATTTACATAGATCCAAACTCGATCTCAGGACGCATCAGTTTGTTTCCTGTAATTCGACGCATTTAATAAGACGAAGCCACTCGGATCTCAATCAGCAAAGTCTGAGTTCAGACCTGGTTCGCTCAACGCCGAGGTCTTACTGAGAAACGAGTTTCTCTGGGGAAATAACAGGACTAACTTCTGCTGCTTTTTCTAATGCGCTCCTTTCATCAGTGCTAATGTTTCTTTATGGGCCATAAAAACACCGCGTGGTGATACACGTGTCTCAGGGTTTTCATGTGTGTCAGGGTGGCGACGGAAAGTTCAGAGACAAAACATAAAACTGAGTTTTTAGGGGAAATAATTGTTACGTGATGTTATTAGACATCTCTAAATAGGGGAAAAACCTAGTTTGACTCTGGTGTTTTTTTTCCTCCGAGGAAGAGCATAAATATGTGTATGAGACAGCAGAGATAGCTGGATCTGGCGATGGATCACCAGACGGATCAGGACGCATTCTGTGTGTGTGTGTGTGTGTGTGTGTGTGTGTGTGGGCGTGTGTGGGGGTGCGTGGGCGTGCGTGTGCGTGTGTGTTTTTTTTTTTTTTTTTGTAATATCTCTATTTAGCCTGGCCTAGTTTCCATTAAAGCAGCACTGAAAAATCTGGCAGGCTACAAACCCATCACTCACTCCCCCTACTTTATATTAAATCTCTTCTACATCTAGGACGAATTTCGAATCTCTCGAAAGCGACATTGTATAGTCTTTGAACTACAGAGGTAGTATTTTATTTGGCCTAGCAGTAGTTTTCACCTGTTTCCTCCCTCTCCTCTCATCTCTTCCCTCTGACAGGTTTATTGCCCGCCCAAGGCAGTCTGCCACTCACAGGAAATAGAGGAGTTTTGCTGCCTGAATGAAGTAAGTTGCGATGGAAACAGCACGACAGGTTACACACACCTTACACACACACACACACCTGCACGCAGAGATGATGTTACTTATGCACATGTACTTATATGAAAGGAAACTTGTAGATCAGACAGTAAGTAAAGGTTTACTTGAGTTTGTTCACATGGCACTGTTGCATGGAAGAGGTACACAACACCGAGATGACAAATAGATGCAATTAAACGCGTGCTCACACAGTAGCGCACATCTCGCCCAGGTTTGCTGTAGGGTTCAGAGTTTTCAGTATAAACCCATAAACACTCACACATTGTCCTTTCCACAAGGGCCTTTCTAAAGTTCCAAACATGATTTCCTAACTAAAGTTCTGGGAGCTCTAAGGGTCTCCACAGCGTTAGCTGTTATTTAATTCTTCTGCACAGATTTCTCACTTTGGGGATCAAACCAGCCTGGTCCTACTGACCTCTTTAAGAACTTGTTACGCTTCCATTGCCCCCTTTTACTTAAAGTTGCTGTCATGCAAATTGTGTCATGTCTACCAGTTTTGTCCACCATCAAAATGTCTGAAATGTTCCTTACCCAGGAGCTCCAGTCTTTAAGGCCTGCTCTCCTGCAACGCTTTAGATTTGACCTCATAAATCCTATGCCACAGACAAACTGGATAGATTTTCTGTATATAAAATTACTGTGACTAATGAGAAAAGAGTCTGGACCGATTAAAATTATAAAAAGAAATGAAGGTCATGATTATTTAAAGCTGGAAAATCTCACAACCTCTGTGAAACATAGGAATGAAAATATAAAGCACAGCAACAGCAAAAGGTTTGTAGAAATAAAACCTATGGGGTTTTGAGGGGAGTGAAGGTTGTTAATTTGTTCTCTCAGGGGATGAATTTCCTGTTTTAAAGCACTTGTGCTTTAAATCTCACCCATCATCTAGGTTTTTGCCCAGTGCACCTCCTGGTAACACTTGAATTACAACATTTGGGAAGCGGGTTTTACATGTGTAGCAGGTGATAGGCCGTTTTGAGATGAAAATATTAAAGGTTTTTCATTCTGCCTCTTAGGTTCATACAGTTTTTGCAAAGAAATTCTTGGTCAGAAATTTGTAATTTTATCAGGTTACTGGTGGCTTCATGTTTCTCCCAGGTGTCAAGAAAAGAAATGCTCCTTTAGTCACATAGCAAACCACTTTTACCTGGACGTGAAAAGCGTGTTCAAATATAAAGAACCTGTTGACAATACAAGGTCAGAAATGTACTTCTTAAGCTGACAACGACAAACATTTGAGTTATGGAAAGCTGCTTATCACAGGCGTTTTAGCTTCTGTGACGACCTCAGTTTGTTGGTTGCCATCTGCCATTGACTGGTGTTGACATCTTCATTGTCCCACAACAAAGGAATCAAAAATAAAAGTGTGTGCGCTGCTCGCCGTCGCTCAGCATTGTTAGCAAACAGCAGAAATGTGAGTTGATTCAAAACTTCTTTTGCTTCACGGAGCTGGTGGCGACACTAAGAAGACCAATTTGTCCCGGTGGGAGGCTTTAGTGTACGATCCATCATCACGCTGAAACGACACAACTCTAACTCACACCCACGCTCCCTGTTGCTTACCTCCGTTTGTCCCTTTGGCTCACCTTGTGGTGCACAATGAATTCTCAAAAGTTGCCGACGAGTCGAGGAGAGAACCGGTCTGCAGAGAAAACGCAAATCCTAACCTGCGGGGGGTTTTGCTCTATTATTCGTCTTTGTGTGATTTATATTTGTGAAATGATTTCGATTTGTAGGGGATCGCCATAAAAAAATGACAACATACAAAAGAAGAGCTGGGAAGAGAAAATATGACAACATAGAGAAGAAAAAAGAAGCAAACAGAAACAGGTTTAGGGAAAAAACCCATATAATGGTAAAAAGAGACGTCGTTGGTGCATCAAAACCTGCTGCTGCAAGTATTTAAAATAATAATTAAAAACCATCGCAAAACTCTTTTCTCCTCCACATTTTCACAACGTACAGCGATCGTTTGGATTTTAAATATTACAGGTTTTGCATCGGCACTGTTCATTTTAGCACTTTCTGTGCAGGTAAAGTTTGAAGTCTATCTTCCTGGTGAGGAATATGAAAAATCACTGAGGTGACATAGCATATTGTTAGGCCTGGTGCTTTGCAAGGTATGTTATTGAAGACCAGCACTTACTTTGCGTGAATTATGATGGGGATCGACTCACTTCCTCATTGGCTTCTTTTGTGGCAGTGTAAGAAACCGAGGTGGTGGTTTGCAGTTCATTGTCGACATTTACTCTTGGATTTTTCTTCAGCTTGTAATTCACGCATTTGCCTGCATTAAAATTCCCCCATCAAACCACAATGTGCCATATTGTTACTGATTATAGACCTCACAAAACATTACACATTTAATGAGAGAAACTGAAAGAGCATCACTTTGTTTCTTTGATTTCAGACTGTTAAATATCAGAGATCATGACTTTGTTCTTCAAAGTGGTACAATCATTAGCATGCAGATTTATGTCACCCCGTATTTAGTAAAATTGCAGACGTGTGAATGAATCTTTAAAGGCCTACTTAATGTAAGACAGCCAGTTATTTATTTCAGAACAAAGTAAAATGTGAAAGAGATTTTCAAGCAAGAAAAACTTTCAGTGGCGGCGCCGCCGTATTTACATGCTGCCATACTTCGCCTCTTAGTCTGCACACTGATGTTATTTAGTTATTGTCTATTCTGTTAGCTCGTTTTTATGCTATTGTTTATTTTGTCATAGGAGGCCAACCTGAATTTCAATGTGCGATGTAAAAAAATCTAATTTAAAATCACTCATTCAAGCTAGATAATTTAAATATTCTCACACAAGACGTCAGGATCAAGAGAAGAATTGAGTCACACCAGCCTGGATTTCGTCTTGAGCCTAATGGATAATCTAAACATCTCATTTTCAAATAAAAAAAGGTTCGGATATGAGAGACAGGACGAACATATTGAGTGTGAGCTAAAGATGGAGCTCTCTATTAAATTCTCTGCTGGCCAAAAGGCTGATTCGGTCCAAACGGTTAGATTTTCTCTCTCCACTAGCAGAATAATTTAACGATGTTAGATTGTTGAATATTTTCTGCTGTTCAAACTGGTTTTATCATGAAAGTAAGGCCGCAGAGCAACCAGCACCGCTGTGTTTTATACGAACATGTGTATGATAAATATACATCATCATAATACGTTTGTGGATTTCTATTAGAACGCTGGAACATATCGACCTCCTTAAATGAAACGCAACAGAGCACGCTTCAGCTCCTCCCACATCCATCTCCCGTAACACTGATGCTGTTGAAAGCGTAGATTGTTCTTGGTATTACTTTTAGAATAATGCACATACGCGTGCACTCACTCAAACACTTGATGACCTTTTTGTTTACCATCCAGGATGAGCTACGGCCTTGTGAGCACTTTAGACACAATGCACTTAGTCACACCTTGATTTTGCATAGAAACACACAGAGGGTCGCGCGTGACCCAAACAGAGCTGTCACCAGTGTAGCTTTAATGATCACTCACCATAAAGTAAAGGGCCATTGCGTGTGAATCACTGAATAAACAATGTATTGTTCCTCAGTACGTAAAGAGAGCAGCTGGATGAGTGGCAGAAATATTCCTCAACACGATTGTTGATTCAATTTTTTGTAACAGGTTTACGCGTCACTTGACAACCACCTCCTAGTTTTCTCTCTCAATCGAAGTGTTATTTATCACACCACTGTTTTATTTGTTTATGAGCCTAAACTGTGGGTTAAGACAGCTTACGTAGTAGTTGTTGTTGATATAGCGGCTGTTTTCAAAGACACTTGCAGTTATTGTCCATTGACTCAGCTTAGAAGATGGGAATCTGGACCTGATAATGCTGCGTCGTGAGGCACCTACAGATATCACACATGGGAGGATGACCTTGGGGTAAGCTTTGAATTTTGTATCTGTAATAACTTTTTTGTTTAACCAATTGTGTAAAAAATATTTAAAAAAACAAAACAAAAAAAAAAAAACTTGTCCTTTCTTCAAAACACTTTAAGGTAGAATCAAGGAATCGTTTTGGAGTCTCCAACAATTTTGAGAAATTACTTATGCAATGCATTCTACAAAAAAATGTGCAGAGTTTTATTACGTTCACCTATTTACATACATAATGCTTTTAAATGATTGTTTTAGAAGTTGATGTCCAACTCCAGTTATTATCCCCCCAAACTGGACTCCCAAATCTGGTCTTTGAAGACGTTTCATCATCCATCCAAAGGGTTTCTTTACTTCTTATCAATGGCTGGGCATTCTGGGTTTGTGAAAATAATCCATCCGTCTAATAAGCTTATTCTTGAGGGGTCATGAGATGTGCTGGTGCCTATCATCAGCAGTTCGGGGCAAGAAACACCCTGGGCAGGTGACCGGGGTAACGCAGAGACAGAGACCTCAAGGGACCAAAGCATTGCACGAAGTCACAGCCTTAACAGACAATTTCACACAACATGTTTATGTTGTTTAATTAAAAATATATATTTGAATAAAACATCCCAGCTGAAAAAAACCTAACCACGTTTTATCACACCTTTAACTCAAACTTGGGGAATTTCTCTCAAGGGTTCTTTTAAACGATTTACCTGTCAATTCAAAGAAAATAGAAAAGCTGAAACACTCGAAGAAGAAGAGAAATGTTTCCGTCTAAACTGATGGATACAAGCAGATTTACATATTTCTGACGCAAATGAGAATTTTTGATCTTCTGGCATGACAAATAAATGACAAAAACTCTAACAGAAAGCAAACACTAACACAAGCAGTGCAAGTTTTTAGAAGTTTGAATGCTGCCCCATTTCCACACTGACCAAAGACAATCGGCACTCATCAACCTCCGGTCGCGACTGGAGAGACGGGTGATTGGTGGGACCGAATTAGGGGAAGGCCCAGTCTGAGGAGGTGATCTTTAATTGGATCTCAGTCACTCCAGAGGGCCATTTGTGTTGCGCCGACAACAAAGAAACACTGATTCTAAGCACACGCTGACAGCGATACTCATTTAAAAGACAAACATGCTGCGGTGTAATCGCCGTGCCGCCTTGATAAGTCAGAGTCTTATGTGTCAACCTTCTCTGTCTCGCAGTTTCCCTAACAATCTTCCTGAGCGCTTAAGTGGTTTGTCAGACAATTACCCTTGCAGGAAAACAGGTCTAAAGGTCTGGCGTTTTCTAAATGTTTCACAGTGGACTCGGTGTATCATTTATGCAGAGGGAGTCCAATTAACTCAGAGCGGCTTCTGGAGACAAATAGTTGTTTTTGTTCTGTGAATACTATTTGAATGCAGTCGACTCTTTTACATGAGCGTCAATTTGTTCACAACCACCAGTATTCCAATAAAAATTGTATTTTTATCAGAAGAGGATGGAAAAACCCAAGACAGAGTAAAAAATCTCCACAATAATAGACCATATTTATGCATCTACAGTGTTTGTATACTGTTTCAGACATTACACATGAGATTAAAGGTCAGGATTTATTTAGCACAATAACTTCCTTTAGGTGGAAAGGTTTTTTAAAATGGATCGTGCATGCTTTGAGTGTCCGGTACCTCTGTCCTGAGGGTGGAGGCTGAAACAAAGTGTGTTGCGTCTTTAAAAATGTTCGTGGCTTTTGTGAAGCAACAGGATTCTTCCTGTGTGCGGAGAGAACAGCAAGTCAGTTTCTCTGCTGACCCGATGAGCCTCTGGAGAGTCTTTCTACTTGAAGCTGTGCAGCTGCTGTACCTCACACAAGAGCAGTAAGTCAGCCACAGCCACAACGGAGCTGTGATTCAGGGCTAAGAGGAGTTTTTCTCAGAGATAGTGTTTTTCCCGAAGAACCCCAAAAAACAAAGCTTCTTCTCCTGGAATGGCTGCTTTGCGAAAGTCAGCCAGTAGCTCGTCAGAGGCTGGTCCCGACTCAGAAGTACTTGGAGGCCGGTCCTGACTCAAAGGGACTTGGAGGCTGTCCCAACTCAAAGATAGGTCCCAACTCTGAATACGATTCCAACTCGGAGGCCGGTCCCGACTCGGAGGCCGGTCCTGACTCAAAAGGACATGGAGGCCGTCCTGACTCAGAGGCCGGTCCTGACTCAGAAGGACTCGGAGGCCGGTCCTGACTCAAAAGGACATGGAGGCCGTCCCGAGTCGGAGGCTGGTACCAATTCAGAGGAACTTGGAGGCCGTCCCAACTCGAAGATAGGTCCCAACTCTGAATACGATTCCAACCGGCCTCCAGTCCTTTGAGTCAGGACCGGCCTCCAAGTCAGGACTGCCCTCCAAGTCCCGTTNTCCTGACTCAAAGCGACTTGGAGGCCGTCCCGGTTCAGAGGCCGGTCCTGACTCAAAGGGACTTGGAGGCCGGTCCTGACTCAGAGGAACTCGGAGGCCAATCCTGACTCAAAGGGACTCAGAGGCCGGTCCTGACTCAAAGCGACTTGGATCCCGTCCCGGTTTAGAGGCCGGTCCCTACTCAAAGGGACTTGGAGGCCGTCCCGACTCAGAGGCCGGTCCTGACTCAAAGGGACTTGGAGGCTGTCCCGGTTCAGAGGCCGGTCCTGACTCAAAGGGACTTGGAGGCCGGTCCTCATTCAGAGGAACTCGGAGGCCGGTCCTGACTCAAAGGGACTCAGAGGTCGGTCCTGACTCAAAGCGACTTGGATCCCGTCCCGGTTTAGAGGCCGGTCCCTACTCAAAGGGACTTGGAGGCTGTCCCGACTCAGGTCCTGACTCAGAGGAACTCTGCGGGCGGTCCTGAGTCGGAAGCCGGTCCTGACTCAAAGCGACTTGGATCCCGTCCCGGTTTAGAGGCCGGTCCCTACTCAAAGGGACTTGGAGGCCGTCCCGACTCAGAGGCCGGTCCTGACTCAAAGGGACTTGGAGGCCGTCCCGACTCAGAGGCCGGTCCTGACTCAAAGGGACTTGGAGGCTGTCCCGAGTTGGAGGCTGGTACCGATTCAGAGGGACTTGGAGGCCGAACCAACTCGAAGATAGGTCCCAACTCTGAATACAATTCCAACTAGGAAGCCGGTCCCGAGTTGGAGGCTGGTCCCGACTTTGAGGCCGTCCCGACTCGGAGGCCGGTTCTGTCTCAGAGGTTGGGCAAGGCTCAACCTTTGGTCCACTCTTAGACAATTCCTGAGTTTGAACAATGTCTGTATCATATCCACAACAGATAGCATGTTGAAAGCTCCTCCATGCCTTTCGAAGACAGTCTTTTCAAAGATGAATTTTCCTGGGACGTGTCAAGGTTCTTTTGAATCACTGTGCAAGCTTGTAAATAACTATTGGGTTGTCACTTGTTATCATCTTAAGCAGCAATTCTGTCACTACGTCGTCATTCCCACAGAGAAGCTGAAAGATGTCTCGGCAGAGTTTTCTTTCCATCTCATCAAAAAAGACAAAATCGATGTCCGTTACTTCTTCCCAGAGTTTTGGAGCAAGCTTTGTGTGGACATGTTCAGAGTCCTTCAGTTTGTAAGAGGCATATCTAGATCTGTTACTGGATTAATAAATCAATCGCCAAAGAATTTTTTCCACCATATCTCTTCTTTCATCTTCAGTTCCACATTTGAAACCCATCTGATTTGCGTCCCTCAAAAATTGTTCAGGATCCATGCCTGCCTGAGTATAATCCTCACTCAGGCAATTTACATCTGCATATAAGTCCATATGCAGATGTAAAAAAGTATGGAAAAAAGTCTTTCTGATCTTTCTTTTTGTAGATGCAAACATTTTCGTTGGTGGAACAGGATTCTCCAGGTGATGCTTGAATTTTTTCGCAATAACTTCATGTCCTTTTGGATAATCAAGTTGAGCAATTAAATTTAGTCCTGAAGCAAACTGGAATTCATCTTTAGTTATACTCTGGAAAATCCTCTCACTCAGCCCTTCTGATATCTCCAACAGTAGATCCACATTCGGTTGTCCTGTTTTTCTTAAAAGCAAGGTCAAAACTTTACCTTGTTCGTCCCAAAAATTTTCCCTCTCAAGATGCACAGTTGGTCCATCAGCGGCTTTCTCAATCACTTTCCACAGAAGTTCACAGAAGGTAGTTTCTCTTACGGTAATTTGGTGTTATTTGTCCAGGATGGATATGTTAGAGCATATCTTTTTAAATTTCCTCCAAAAAGAGACCTGAGGTCTCACAAAAACTTCACTCTGTGATCTTTCCTCAATCATCTTTACTGTGTTGAGCTAAAATTTTGTGTTAACTGACTGGAGAATTTAACTGATCAGTGATGTCATGGACTCTATGACATCACAAAGTCATCCTTAGAAGGGCCTCCTGACACAAATATCCTTTGAAGTCAAGCTGATGACATCATTGTCAGCAGCATGGCAACTGTTGCTAGGGGTAATAATAGCACACAGTGAGCATGCGCTATGAAAAGAAACAAAGAATATGTGGGAACTAAAATACATTATTCCCACAAGTCTGAACTGGAAGTGACCTGAGCAGCTTCACTGAACAGGGGGACCAGGGAACCACTGGTCCCTCCACTTTACCGCCCTAACCATTGAATGCTGTAGGCATTCACACCATTGAGTTCCACTTTCCTGGTTGCTCCGTAAATTTCGCCACGCTTCTACTCCTGCATACTTTGTGCTATTTTCACCATTCAACTTTTATACTATTCAGCTTGCTCTCCTAATGCTGGCTATATGTCTTGGTATTCATAACCTTCATGCTTTTTATAATATTCAGCTTTTTATAATTTTTTTTCTCCCCGTGGGTGGAAACCGCCCCATCCTGTGGCAGAATTGAGAATTGCAATATAAAATGTCCATTGTGTTTCACAGTGAATGTTTTAGGTTCTGCCTATTAATGGCTATCAATCATCCAGTTTCAGCTGCTGTTACTTGTTTACCGTGAAAGTCAATAGTTGGGTCCAACCAGCTTGCTGTAATGTTGGAATAACATAAGGAGCGTCATTCCTGCCAAAACTATTTTAGTGAAATGATGCCGTTAGCAGTTCATCTGGTTGCCTAACTGCATGGTTTCCCCACGTCGCTAACAGAGTCCGGCAGGAAAATATCTCAAGCTAAAGTTGGATGTTAGTCAGATTTTATCTCATGAACTGTCAGATAGATCAAATATTATTTGAATGAAGATATTAACGAAGCAGCGGCGACTCGGACGTCATCTTAGTGTGTCTTTGATTTGTGTTTCCTGTTGAAAATCCTTCTGGGGAAAAGATCTGAACAAGTCTTTGAGTTATGATTCTCTTCCACCCAGTTGCTGCAGAATTGAGACAAAGTACTTATTACCCTTGAGTAAATATTTCAGTGTTTCTTTTTGTTGGAAATTTTGCTCTTGATATTTGTCTATGTGAAACTAAACCTCAGAGTAATCCCTCATCACTCTTCCATCCACACATTTGCATGTTTCTCTCATAGTAACGATAATCCATGAGATGGGAGCTGTGGTCCTCGCTGCCCTCGCAGGACGGGTCCACAGTATTTTCTCACAGATATAGACTCAAACTCCTTTTACTGCATGCCACTGAATATTTGGGTTTGTTATTTGCTACTTTGTCTGCGAGACGTGAAACTCAAAATTGGGAATAAACTTGTGTGCTTGAGGTTGCTCATAAAATAGTTTTATGTCAAACTATTAAGAAATATTTTTTCACGACTACTTTGAAGGATTTGAAAGATTACAAGAACGACAAAAACAACTTCAGCAGAAACGGACTGAACTGAAACATTTGTTTCCAGCAGAGACTGTGATCTTTTCAATAACTGGAGAACATTTTCACACAGCGGCCACAGCGGACTGTCCAGGCATGTACATGTTTTTCACCTTGTCTATTTCCATCGTGTTTCTTTTCATTGACTTTTGGACGCTATAAATAGCAGCAGTCCTCAGTAAGGAGAGGCTGGCGGATCAGCCAGTCTGACAAAGACCTGAGCTTCTTACTGGGTTTTACATCTTCTTGTATTTGAAATAGTCCTTCAAATAAAGATTTGAAAGGTAAGAAATAAACGGACAAAGTTTCAACATGTGACTAGCAGTGGAAAATGTTCCTGTGTTCTTTGCTTTTTAAGCCGACTCATGCCGCTTTAAAAAGGCTCGTGTTGAGTTTCGTTCCAGCCTGAACTTTTACCATATAAAACCATTTTGAGGGTTTTTTTTATTTGTAAGTCATAGTTGTGTAGTACTTTGTGTTGATGTTGTCACATAAAATCCTAACAACTTACTGTGAGGTTTGTGAACCGGATCTAAAGGTTTAATATGCCCAAGGTTTCACTGTATAAACCTGTTTGTGGCACATTCGTAACATTTCTGCATTAGCAAAATAAAATTTTGTCTTTTTTCTTTTTCTTTTTTTTTTAAATCAAAAAGCTTAATTTGGTGATAATTTGGATGTGGCTGGCTTTGTCTCAGGTTCAGACATGAGCTTTCTGAACAACACATCCTCCCATTAAAAATAAAATAAAGATTAGTGAGTGACAAATACCAAATTATGCTTGGTATTCAATACGGATTAAAAACCAAAAAAAATCAACTATCTTCTGCATTTGCAAGATGTCTCACCAATTCGCAGTGAGCTTATGTGTGTGTAGAAAGAAACTAATTAATGTTCATTGTTTGCCAGAGTTAAAGGTTTCTTTCATGTTTTTAGTTTCATGACACATGGCTAATTTGCTCAGTATGAGGATTATTTCAATGCTTGGAGCAGCCAAAATCTCATCGTACAATTACTAACATAAATCCTTTTTTTAATGTGTTATCCATTTTATTGCTTTTATAAATAAATCATGACAACAAAATTCTTACTTTTCTGACCAAAACAAATATACAATAGAGTCCTTTAACATAAAACTAAAGCTACACAGAGATGACTTGAATACAACGAGGTGGATGTCCTGAAGTGGCCTAGTCAAAGCCCAGACCTGTTTACAGCTTATCCCCCAGCAACCTGACAAAGCTGGAACAGTTTAGCAGGAAAACTGCAAAACACGACATTAACTAAGCACAGTTTAAAGAATCTTTTTAAAGTTGACCAATTTCACAGAATGAAGTTTCTACTCCTCAGATTTCAGGGGAAATCTAAAACAAACAGTAAACACTGTGTATGTAAATTTTTGAGCCTGTAAGTGTAATTTTCTCTCTTTGTCAATAACTGAAAATATAAAATCAAACGTGTGGACCCACTTGCTGATTTGACATTTATTTGAAAGTTGTTTGTCATATTGTTCAAATAAAAAATTAAAAAGTAAGAAGTATTGACATGCAGGCCTGAGATGAGTGACCGGAAACTTTTGAAAACCTTTGAAACTGTAGGTATGAAACTCCGCTTCAAAATGGAGGGGCAAAAGACCAACCAGAGGCATCCTGGGAAATCTGACACTAATATGTGTCAAACAGAACTTCATTCTCTCTATCATCACAAATGGCTTTTTTTCTTTTTTTGTACCCATGGAGACTTTTGCCCTTAACCTCATTTCCACTTACCGTCAGTAAGAGTAGGACTCAACAGGGGTTTAATTTAGCTGCCACTCCAATATTCAGTCTTCAACATTTGCATATTTTAGTCCATTTCACTGAAAAAGGAAATCTCACAGCTCGGAAAGTCATGAAATTCCTCTGTGAATACAAACTGTTCAATCAGGAAGAAAAGGTCAATTGTTTGAGTTTTTGTGCATCCTAATAGTCTTTAATGAGATTTTAGATATATAATCTCATCTAATACTCATGTATTTGCCTATTTTCCCAACTTAAAAAGTTTTGATTTATTAGACTTATTACAATTGTGTATCCTTTTAAAAAAAAAAGTATTTTGAGTTGAAATGTTAGGATTTAACCCAACAGAAATCCCACGTTTACTATTCACCGAATGTCTAAAGACCGTGTGGAGGCTGCTGCAAAATTATCAAAAGTTAGCGCTTCCTCAAGCTTTACACCGATGACTCAATAATAATAGTAATAATAATAATAATAGCTCTGAGGGAAAATTGTGGCACTTAATCAGAGTTCGAGGTTGGCAGCGTTGATGACTTTTGGGGAATGTCTGAATACCTCTGGCACTCGTAATGCGGCTGAGTATTTAAATTCGGCCATTTTTAATGTCAGAAAGCACGGGACTGACACAATGAGTCACACAAAGCAAAACCGCGGGGAGCCCAGAATCCGCATAACAAGAGCGACGGTAATGTAGGCAGCGTTTTTGACCCAGTCCTGCTTTCTAATGACAGATGGAGAGAAAGAGAGTGCACTCATGGCGGGAGCGAAGCAGCGTGTCTGTGCATGTTAACAACTGTCGTGACCTTAAAGTCAAGTGGCCGAATCAAACATAAAAATTTTTTTTTAAAAACTAAACTAAACAGCAGAAGTATTTGCTCTGAGTTTAGTTTTTCTAGCATCGTTATAAATTCAAGCATTGGTGTTTGGGGGACTTGCAGAAGGAACTTGAGTTGAAGAGGATCTTATGTTTTTTCTGGGGGGTTTTTTCCAGCATGACGCACTCTCTCACACTGAGAGTGCATCTGTTTCACTCTTCTGTTTTATTTTAAAGCCTTCTGGTAAAACTCAGGTGGATATTGAGTGCTTAAAAAAATTTTGGACTACGGAGCATGTTTCATCACAGTTTGGTGCTTATAAACCTACACAAAATGTGTTTTCAGGACGGTTGAATAATCTTAAAAAGTACTTTACTCTCACAACGAGAGCAGCTGAAGTCAGGTGTTCATAATATGTAGTGAGCATGATCGTGTCAATAAGGAAACGTGAGATTCGTACAGCTAATTTGATGCAAAGGCCTCTCCTCCCCAACCAAGATCAATCTGAACCAAGATTTTAAAAAAAATGTTTGTGCATGCAACTTGGCTTCAAAGAAAACAACAACAGAAGACTGGAACTGTGCATAAGTAAGAACACAGTTCATCTCACAGAACAAGAAATAATTCAAACAAGCATCCAGATCACAAGTATGAAGTTTCCCAGGTTACAGTAAAATAAGGGATTTCTTTATCTTTGTTTTTATTTGTTTTGACAACTAAGGAATATTCTTTCCCCCTTCATAGGATGAGTAGCTGCACCACTCAAGTCTGAGTCACAGGCTTTGCACCGCGTTTGGCTGCAGCTGCGGTCCATACCAATATTTGTGGCGTTAGCTTTGAGACACCAGAATGACATGCTGCAAAAAAAAAAAAAGTTGTAGAAGGGATAAAACTTGAACTGTCTGTCTGTAGAGGAATTAGACTTTTTCGCTGCTTCCTTTCACTGTCACTATGTTTTGTACCACCATTTTGTGGCTCGCTATTAAAAAAGCGTTGTATTCACAGAGCTGTTTGGAGAAACAGTCTGTGATTTCCCCACGTTACATTTAACACCACGCTCACTCGAGCACAGATTCTTTCACATTCGTGTTGTTTTTTCTGTTTCTTTACTTGAGACATAAAAATGAAAATAACATTCAATTCTTACAAGTTCAAACACATTTGAAAATGAGAAGGTGTAAAATGACTTATTAAAAAAAGATCTAACATTTTAATATTGTCTTTCTGAAATATTTCCCTTTTCTGTAAATAGAGATACATTTTTGGCTGAGCCGCTCTTCGATATGTTGTCTTATTAAAATGTCACTTAAAGTTTGAGTCAGACATGCTGGCAACGGAAATCAACATGTCAAAAATAATCAGATAAACAGTGCACAATAAATAACAAATACATTCACATGTTGGAAGCATGTAACATTATACCATAGCAAAATGTGATAAACAGTCTCTGCATTTCCAGCTATGCTGATTTTGTTTTTTTATGAGTGTATTTAATATGCGCTGATCCAACTCACTTCAGAAAAAGAGGAGTAAAAGGTCAGATTTTAAAATTCATTGGATCATACATCAGAATTGCTTGTGTGTTTTTGTGTCATCCGGCATATTTTTAGCTCCATACATGTTTCACATTAACTCAAAAGTAAGTAAAAACGGCACAGACCTCATTTTATACGTCTGTAGGGAACATGTGTCGCTCTGGTAGAGAGAGCTCGGAAAAACACTTTCACCACTTTCTGCTGTAATATTGTCTAAACATATTTTCTCTTCTGTGGTAAGGCAGCAGTAGTGTTGTTTTTTTGTTTTTTTTAGTTAAGTAAGACCTCAGATCTTCACAAATAACAGCAGGCGCCCATAATTTGGTCTGTCAAGAGTCTCTCCAACTCATTAGCAGTTTTAGTTTATCTTTCTAAGAACGAGTCTCATTTTATGTCTGTGGGTCTGTTTTGGCCCTGCAGCCTGGCTCGTCGCTTTGGCTCATGTTGAAGTAGACGGGTCTAAAACGTGTCACGCTGAGGACAGCGGATTAGAAATGACACGGGCTGAAGGTCTGTGACTCCGTGTCCTTCTAATTCGTTTCTTTTTTCCTCCTGCTGTTGACCATTACGGGCAGCAATAAAACATCAGGATGTGTCCACAGGAGGTGGGAGCCATAAAACGGGCCCGTCCTACACAGAGAAGTGTGGCTAATGAGTGTAAAGCACACAGAGCTGAGCGGCCATGAAATGCAACGACCACATAAAAACAGCAGATATCAAAACCAAAAAGCTTCAGGTATAGGCATTAAATACACTTTATAGATACGGTCGTGTTCATGTTGGTAATGCAAGCATATAATAAAGCTATTATAATGTCATTATTATTCAATTACTGGGCATGTGTTTACTGTTATTCTGGTCTCTATGCAACAGTAGTTACCGCAAAGAAAACCTTGACAAATATTATATATAAAGAGATACTTGAACCTCTTTCCCTCTGCACATAATGATCATGGTGTACAATATTAGATTTTTGATATGAGTATTGTTGTGTGGATGGTAGTGAAGATGATCTTTGAACTTTGTCAGCCTGACTCCTTAGTCAGGCTTAGCAGTACTTCATGAGCTTTTTATTTTGCTCTTAAAACAACACTTTTTCTCATTACTCAGCCTATTAAGCTAGTTACATTTTTGCATATTACAAAAATGACATTTTTACAAATATATTGTAGTTTAATAATCTTGTGGTTGTTTATTAAAGTTTCATATGTTAATGTTTTATAGTAGTGACCTTATGCAGAGTTTGTTTTGCAGCTGCAGTTTCAAACAGACTCAGTTTGTGAGTCTGACTGTGTTTCTGTTCCTCTGCTTTTCACCTTGGTTATTTCAATAAGTACCAAAAATCTTGTTTCTGTCTTCCACATGCCTGTTTCTAGGTACTACAACTCACCATAATATGACATAAAATACATGTTGAATCATATTTTGATGTAAGAAAGCCTTAAAATCTTGACTGTATAAACAAAAACAAATCCCAACCTCATTTGAATGAAAAGCCTTTTGATTCAAACAAATCTGCTCTTCTGTTCATGGAGCTGCACTCTGTAGGAGTTTGTCACTGCAGAATTTATTTTCAACCTTTTTAAAGATCTCTGGGGTTCAGATAATTAATATTATCTACTAGCTACAAGCCTGAAAGTTTATACTGTTGACAACAAGGAAGGTGAGGAAACAGACTGTGGATGCTACAGGTGTCCACAAGGAAAAACTGATGTGAAATATATACAGCTCTGGACAAAAGTAAGAGACCATTTAAAATGATCACTTTCTCTTATTTTACTTATTACAGGTGTGTGTTAGACTAAAATGAACATTGTTCTTTTATTCTATGACCTACTGACATGTCTGTGAAGTTAACATGTTGTCAACTTGCAAATAAAAATTTTGTATTTATTTGCAGAAAATAAGAAATGGTCAGAATAATGAAAACGATCTAGCACTTTGAGGCTATATTAATATGAAAGAACTTCATATTCGTTTAGAAACAGCAATAATGTTTTAACTCAGGGAGAGTTGAGAAATCAATGTTTGAGGTTTTGCAGTGGAGTTTCTTAATGTTCTCCAGAGCTGTGTGTGCATACAAACCTAAGCTGACGCCACACTGACTCATTAAAACCTTTTCCGTTGTGCAGCCTCTGCTCTTGTTCCCAATCCTTAGCTTCCTGTTGCCATTTCACACTTGTGAGTTGGCTGTCAAGGTCCATCAGCGCCCTGGCAGCCCTGCTGTCACTCTGCCGGACGTGTCTATACGGCCGTCCAACAGCTTACTCCGGGACGTTTGCGTTTAAAGCATTTCCGCAAACTTTGAAAACTTGCGGCCGTTTATGAAAGCTGCATCTTCGGGAGATAAGTTTCTTTCTTGCTGTGTTTCGTTAAATGCTAAAACAAGCAACTGAAACCTAGAACCTTTAAAGCAACGTTTGTATTAAACATGCATGCAATGTTGTGAGCACTTCATCTCACAGACACACCTCCATACCATAATTAATCCTGGCAATGCTTTAAAGTAATGACACCTTTCTGTTCTGCCTGGTTCTCTCATCTTTTGCTCCAAACTGAATAATTCACACATGTCCAACTTTGGATCTCCTGCAATAGAGATAAAGGTTGTATGTTTAACCGCATCAGTCGTTCTGTGCGATATTGTCCGAGCGCTTTATTCGTACAAACATAATCTGCCTCTCTAAGACAGACGCAGACAGATAAATAAACACGACATCTTCATGTCATTTTCATGTCATGTCATCTTGTTCTACATCCCTCCGATGACTCAGGTGATGCAACCGGAGGCAGCTAAATATAGCTTTGTGCTGGAAATGTCATCACTGTCACATTCCTAATCAAAGGCCTTGGTATGTTTGCTAACCTGGGCTGGTTCTGTCCCAGAGGTCCGAATCCGACTCACACGCATGCTGGCGCCGTTTGTCTTTGCTTTTACTCAGCAGTTTCCTAAAAACTCATACTTTTGAGTAAGAGGTTTTAAATCTACTGTATTGTGAAAAGTAGATTCATGGCGTCACATATTTGTCATCCCAATGATCATAGCGCATCCTGCTGCTTCGTCCAAATATTTTAGAATCTCCGAAAGTACAGAAAATGTACTAAATAAAAACTAAAAATTACTCACAAATATGCAGAGTTAAAACCAAAAGTTCCCATGGACTCATTCTGAGCTTTTATTTCTAAACTTTTCCAAAAGTTTGAACGTGTTACAGTGATATTAAACATTTAACACGAACTGCCTTCCTCAAATGAAAGGGAATGGGTGAGAAGGTTCAGGAACAACCCACCACGTCAATCCAGTGACATGAGCTCAAAAGAACCTCATGTTCTTTAGAGCATGAATTTAGTTGAACTTAAACATGGTTGAGGCTCTGAAGTCATGAGCTGAAGGCCGAACCTCTGTGAGGAAGATGATAAAGGTGCTCAAGATGACGGTGCAGGAGATAAAGGCTGTCCTGGAGACAGTAAAGGCTGCCCTGGGGTTGATGGCGAAGGGTCAAGTTTAGAAGTTGACCTTGCCAATGAAGCACCGAGAGACTCTGAAGTCGGACGCGATGACGACTTCCCAGACGGTGTATGACCGCACGTCGGCTCTGAAGCCTTAAGAAGACAACTTAAGGCGAGACCGTCGACCTAAAGACAATGCTGGAGATTGAAATGACAAATCTTTGGAAGAGACGAGAATCACAAAAAAGGTGAGGGTTCTCAGGAAAGATTTGGGGCGACTGATGGGAAAAACGAAGATGCTGCACACAGTGAAGTGGAAGACAGCAAGAAACAAACTCAAAGTGGGCAAACTAAACTAAAACAAATCAAAGCCAGACATCTGCACAAGGTGTAAGACAATGAAACGTGGTTTGAGTCACTGGCTTGGAGACTTTGGTCGTGCAAGCTGATCCAACTGATTGGATCCCACATTGTTGAAAGTTTTCCAGCAAGTCGCACCATCGGGGAGCAACTTATTATTCCCAGCTTCCTTCAGCAGCTCACGATGATGAGCCAGAGTCATAAACAGCCGTCCTCAGCCACAATAACTAGCAAACCTGCAGCAGACGGCTCTGATCACAGCATCACGGAGTCAGGCTGGGAGCAGTTCAAGAGACACGGAGGCCAATCAAACTCAAAGAACCTTCACAAGTTCTCCAGGGTCGTGTGGAACAGACGGGAAGAACTTTGACAAACTTTTTTGTTTCATTAGATAGTGTGCCAAAGTTTCATAACGCTGGCAGTTCTCTACCTGTTAGGTAAAGCTTTAATGATTAAAAATAATTACTCTGGCCCACTTCAATGGGCAGAGTAAAATATGTTTTTGGGGTGTTTGAGCTTCAGAGAGCCCCCATATCTCTCAGAGGTTGTCAGGAGGAAAGGTCAGCCGATGTTTCACCAGCTCACCGAGAGCAAATGCAATCCCACCTCATTTGATCTGATTAAATTTGCTGTCTGGGAGGTTCTGATAATTTGATGTACGTATTGTTAAAAGGTAAAAATGCCACGACGACGCCGAGATGATTAAAACCGGGGAGGAGGAGAGGAGGACCTTCCTCACACCCTCTACAATTAAGGACCCCCTCTGAACCCCTGAAGTGAAAGACATTAACTTTCAATTTGTTGTCCCTTTCTGGAAGCGCTGACGATCACATGAAGGATTGTTGGTGCTGGAATGAATTGAAGACCGTTTCCGGCTCACGCTCAGACAATCAGAGCGGTGAAGGAAGAAAACCTTACTTTGCTGGTCAAAATGATGTCTCTTGTCATCTCGGAGGTTTGAATTTCTACTTGTTAAATGACGTTCACTGAACAGGTGGAACAGAATTAGAACATTCAGAAAATGATGTGACAAGATAAAACAAAGACATTTGTTAAAAATGTTTATGTTTGTTTGGAAAGACAATTTGTCTGAAATGTAAAACGATGCTTTACATATAATGTGTCCAATGTATCAAACAAAACAAAAAAGATAAACGCAGATTTGACCAGAAACCCGATGGTGACAAGAATCAGACAACTGGAAGTTTGACTGTGAATCGAAATCCTTTAGCTGAGATCTTTTACAAAAAAGTGAATTGCTGTCACATCATGCTGACAACAACACTCTTGACTGACTATTGGATGTTTTCAGAATGAAAGAAGTTCAAAACAGAAGTCAGAGGAAGCACAACTATCCTGCAAGAGAGCGAGCGAGAGCAAGGCTTTCCTCCTTTCAATTTCAAATAAAGTTAGAGTTCCTGGCAAAAGCCATGACGACCCACTTGTGAACAATAAAGCTTTAAATAATTTAAATTCAAAATAAACAAGTGATCGTACTTTATAACCTTGATTACTTTCACTCTGCTGCTGTTTCTGTATGTTTCCTGTAGATTTTATAGTTCAACATTTATTCACGAATCATACCGACCTATAAAACACATTTTCAAGGAATTCAATAGGAGTTATTTTGCTGCAGCTCTTCTATTACTAGTATCATTTCATTTTTAAACCATTTTCATTCAGTGTTAAATGGAAACTATATTTTAAAATTGTACAAATGTCTGGATGAGTTGTTTTTACTCCTGGCAGCACTTGAGTGAATGCATTTTAAAACTCTTAAAGCCAGAAAATATTTAACCCATTTTTATTTTTTCATCTTATGCAGCTTCTTGTTGAAATTTCTCCACTTTTCTAAACGGCTGAGCCCTACATACATTATTCAGAAGACATTGTTTTTAAAAGAAAATTCCACTTTGTTTTCAGAACTAAAACTGATATCTATTTTCCTTTTAAATGATAATATTGTATATATTCAACCTAAACAGTGATTTGAAAAACCTCTGTAACGTGTTTCCTCATTATTGCGCTGTTTACTGGTTTTAAAATCGTGCAGTGTCTATAAATAAACTGGACAACTCATGTTGCAGATGGGTGGCCTGGAGCTGCTTGGAGCTGCAATTTAAGGCAAACAAAACTCAGAGGAGTTGGCAATTGGGCCTAAAAATGTAATTCCAGCACCACAATAATCACATATGTTGCAAAGTTAGTTTTTAGGTCTTCCACCTGCCTCTGAGAATGGACATAGTTTAAGTTTCAAATATTTATGCTGGATTGCAAACGTGAGGATTGTTCTTTGAAGATCCGTTTTAAAACGCAAAAATAAATCAAACTATTGTCGTGTACGTGAACAGGTTCATCCTCCTTCTGGACAACAACGCGTGCCACGGCATGACGCTGCCACCACCATGCTTCACAGTGGTGACGATGTGTTCAAATCTGATTTTAACTTCCCACAACTTTCAGTCTGCTGGGTTTCTTGGTCTCCACGATGCTGTTGTTTCTTTTCACTAACGTAACAAACCTCAGAGACCGTCACTGAATAGCTGGATTTATACTCAGATTAAATTAAGCACATTTATTTACCGTGAACATAACTTCATGAATTTAGTAATTCAGAATAGCCAAATTTCACAATAAAAATATTTTAATTTAATAAAAACCTAAGTTTATGTTGAAAAAAATAATGCTTGTTTTCTTTTTAATGTATGTTGACATATTTTTGAGATGCAAATAAAATGGAATTAAAATGTACAGATCCTTGTTTTTCTTTCTTGTCTCAAAAGTTTTTTGTTTTTTTTAATGAATTTTTTTCCATGAAGGTAGCAACAGTTTGTGATGCTCTAATTTTGTATGTGAGAAACTTTAAAACAGCAAGCAGAAATCATACATATGCAAGTCCTAGTCTGCCATGATTTGACTATCCTGGGTCTGATATTAAGGAGTTTATTGTTGAACTTTAAAAAAAAAATAAAATAAAATGCAAATTTTATTGGTAACTATAATTTCTTTAACAGAGAGTGTAAATGACAGAAACTGACAAAGTAACCCAGTAAATCATCCAGCACCTAAACAGACATTCAAGGCTGTGTCTTAGTTTCCTGTCAGCCCTCTGGTCAATTCTTCAAGTGCTAACAATCTTCTTTATGTGAAGGGCTGACCGCAGAGGGATGCAGCTGGTCAGCCTCCGAAACTATAATCACACATCCCGTCTCTGAAGTGACCTTATTTTCCAAGCAGTTGGTAATTGCTCTGTGCCAAAGAGTCCTGGCCCCTACGCATTCACACCAGCTGACGGGGGACATGGAAATCCTGCCAGCACAGAATTTAAGCAGACAACACAAAAGTACCTTTGATGTTTTCTCTGTGATTTCTGGACTTTCTGGTTTTCTTGTTATTAATTTCTTTACGCATACATTGGGTTTGCATCGAATAACCACTCTTGAGGAACCCAATGGGAAAAAAAGAGAAGGTTGTCTTGTTTTCCATCTGACTCAGCTCTGCAGAATGTTCTCATTTTCCCCATGTAGGAGACACACCTGCCCGTTCTCCTCCAAGCACCGAAAGCAAATTTTAAATCATTCTGCCCTGCTTACCCATCTGTCTGAATCCAGTCTCCATCATTCAGAGAGGAAGGGAGTTGTCAAGCTTTCCATTGAACGCTTCTCGTTCTTCTCCTCTCATCTCTATAATGATTTTCAAGATGATGTACATTTATTTGATTTTATTTAAATGTGTTTGCAAAAACCCATAAAATACATCAAACGTATCTTAAATCCGCTTCCAGGCTTTGGATTGCATGTGGTTTGGACACAGTGCCCCCCTGTGGAAAACAGCTGTCAGTACAACAGACATAACAAGAAAGCATTTAGCAAAAATCACTTTTACAGATATTATAAATTCTGATAAATCAAGGATCAGTTACCTTTCATATTTTATATATATATATAT
>CAEGAD010000801.1:0-37710 GCA_903067055.1 Poeciliopsis paucimaculata
GTATGTATGTTTTTGTTTTTTTCTGTTTCCACATTCTTGCCCAATAGCAGACAACACGCTTTGTCTTCGTTTCATCTTCATTTTTGTACAAGTGGTTGATGAGAGAACTAACTGGAGAAAAACATGTCAGGATAAACAACTCGGATATAATCTGTGCCTTTAAAGCACAGGATATATTGAAATCCTAAAGGAGGGGTGATCTCTTTTTATGAGCAAAATGTTTGCAGTAAGTCTTTCCATTGCATCATTCTCATGTAATTATGTGGCACATTAACTGATATCCTCACGTTGAATTTTCTTACTTCCACGTGGAAATGTTGCTCTGGCTGTCATGAGTGTCTTAATCATGTCCACAAAGTCAATGTCTGTCACCACTTTGTACAATGCAACATCAAAGGTTCTGGATTTTGTTTTCCTCTATGAGAAAATGGATGTTGGATATTGGTGCACACAAAAATGTGAATTGAATTCTTCTGTTACTCAGTGTGAGTAGTGAGAACTTTGGACAGATATATTTTTTGCTGAAATTAAAATTGCAATGCATTAGTCATAAGAATGTATTCACTCAATCATTGATTTTTTTTTTTTTGTTTACAAACAGCACACCTCTTGAATAGTTGAAAATGTCTGATATTAAAAAAAAAGAAAAAAAAAAATGTATTTACAGTGCACAGTGTTGCAGGTGGCACTGTTCTGTTGCAGCAGAAAAGTTTTGGGATTGACTCCTGGCCTGGCGTCTGTCTGTGCAGGCTTTTTATATTCTCCCTGTGCAAAAGTGCAGGGCTGTTGCTCAAAGTCTGTAACAGTGTCAACATTTTCAGACCAGAAAATTATTTTAGTCTTTGCCATGAAGCTGTTTGTCACTGATTTCTGGTGCAAATTTGCACTTATTTACCTTTGCATTTCTTATAGCTTTTAACATGTTTCACACATTTTAGATAAATAGTTATTAGGATTATTTAAAATGATTAAATCAAAATCCTTTTGGCTCAACTTTTAGACTAGGTTGTACAAAACAAAACATGTGATGGAACACCAACTCTGTACATCAACTTAAACGTATTAAACCAACAAATCATACTGTTGGATTCTTTTCAGCAGACATGGAAGCTGGTTGGAATTAAGGAAGGGAGAAATGGATGGAGATAAATTCAAGGCAGTCCAGGAAGAAAGGGTGTTTAAAGCTCCAAAACCCAAAACTGCAATGGAATGTTCTATATCAATACAAATTCTTGTGTTTAAATTGGCCAAACTCTAGTCCAAAAACGTACCTGAGAATCGGTGGCAAGACTTGAAAAGCTATGTTCATTTTCCATCCAACCTGCCTAACCTTGAGCTGCTTTACAAACAACATTGGGCAAAAAAACATGTTGCTGTATTTGGAGAAAAAATGGCTCTACAAAGCGCTGACCCAAAGGTGTTGAACACAAATTTATGCCATATTTTTGGTGTTGACTTACACAAATCTTTGTTGTTTTGCAACATTATCTAACGACGTGAAAAATGTGAAGAGATATGATTACTTTTCCAATGCACTTGGTAGAAAATACCACCTGCGTTCCTGTTGAGGTGCACACACACATACTGTATGTAAAAAGCCACATGACAAAGTTGAAGTTTTTTAAGGCAAATACATGGAAATAATGTCAAATTGGAAACATTGTTCTTATTTCATGACAGATATAATTTTGTCTAACCTGAGATTTTAATTAGCTGTAAAATAAAACAAAACTGTACTAAACATATCATTTCTGATTTATTGCCATTCTTTTTTTTCCTACTCTTCTCACTTTCTTTTTTCCTAAATGTCACAAGTCATTGTCAGAAACAGTAATATCGGATCTACATTAATTAAAAGCAAAAGAGGTTATTTCTTTCCATGTGAGGAGACAGGCCGTATTTTCACTGCCACGGTTACATTCAATACCCAGTACTGAAAAGACAACATTTTAATTTTTAAAAACCAAATGTCCTTCCCAGTTTAACTCCATCTGATTGTTCTACAAAAGCAGACAATGTAATGAAAAATGCAGTATAAGCAATTTTTAATGGCTTGGATTGAAAATTTTATGTTTGTTTTGAAGTTTCCAAAAAATGAAATGAAATGAAATACACCTACAAATTTGTGTTCTAAAAAAAAATATTTTATATTTTATAAATTTTTTTATTCAAGCTGCAGTATGTAACTTTTATTAAAAAAAAAAAAAAAAAAAAAAAAAAAATTGTACATGTTAAAATTGTCACTATGCTGTGGTAGTGCAATATGAGACAGATGATCTGTGAAAAGATGTGCTGTCTGAAGAAATACACCACTCCTGGTCAAAAACTACCAATCAGAGCCAGGAGTAGTGTCTTAGCGCTGTCAATCAATATTGTGTACATGCTTCTAATTATGCTAATGATGGAGAAACGAAGGGAAAACTCTTTATCCGCCATCATCGATGGCCATAAATATCTTGAGCATTCACGGCAGCCTCTTCTTTCATCCAGTTTCTCAGTTGTACGTCTCCCATTTTCTTTCTCTCAAACCCTCTCGCATGAATACGTACACACGGGCACCACAATATCGAAATCTTGTTTCCTATTATCTTTGACCAACTAACAAATGAAGGGACAACAAACCAAAAAGCCTGCTGGACACACAAACACATGGAAACACGCGATCTCGTCCAGCCACCCCTCCAGGTCCCGCAGCATCTTTGCCCTACAAACGTACCGTAGGGTTGTTATCGCTCCACTCCACGCTCACTGAGGGAAGTTTAAGCTGATTCAGTGACAACTCAAAACCGAGCCACCCTTACAGGAAGGCTGCTAATCTGCTAAACTCTGGGAGAAACAGAGAGTGGTCTGCTCTCTAATTCGGCCGAGAAGCAAGGCTCGAAACAGCACAATTAAAAAGATGCTGTTGTGTTTACACTCGCCGGCCTGTGTAACTGATGAATGGGGGACATAAACAGCTTAGCTGCACCCAGTGTAAGTGGCCTGCACGGGCCTCTTTCCACTGAATGCGAGCGGAGCTGCAGCATTCTGTCACAGCACATTTGACAGGAATTTGAAATCTGCTGCTTTATGCGCCGCTCACAATAAACCTTGTGTTGTTTGAAAAGCCGGCATTAGACAGCAGAAACTGGCATCGGGGAAAGGAAATAATTTGATCTTGTCTAATCTGGATAAAGGGGGGAAATATTGTAATCCCCTTCCGTGCACTGTGACTGCATATTTGCACATCGCTGCATCTTGTGTGTTTTGTGCAGTTGTTTGTATGTGAGCTTATGCTGAATCGTCTGTAGGCCGCTCTGCGTTTGTTTCAGTCGAGCACAAAGGATGTTGAAATCATAATTTGGTTCTGCTTTTTGTAAACACGTCGGAATTTCCTCTCCGGTTGATGTTCCCACCGGTGTTCCTCGAAGAAAAGATAATAAAATAAATTTGTTTGAAGCAGCAACATACAGTGCAACCAGAAACAAGGATTTCCGCCCTGTCCTTTAGGGCCCGTCAGAGGTCCGTGTAAATCCTCGCATTTGCTGCGACATGTGTTTGGCATCCTGCTGTCTTTGTATTTGATCACCTATCTTCTGGGAAGTGATGCAAGCATGCAATCACAAACAACAGACACATCAGCCTGCTGATGGTTATATTGGCCCTCATACAATGGACTCATATATGGGAGATTATTTCCCTCAGTGCAGGATGGCTTTGACAGGAAAAAAAAGAAAAAGTTTTAGTTCCATGAAAGCCAGTGCTATCTGTCTCAACCATTGTTACTCTTTGATAACAGGCTTGAACAGAAACCCAACAGTAATCTCTAATGCTTGCATTTATTACCATCCTGAATTGGGGAAAAAATAAATAAATAAATAAATAAATAAAATAAATAAAATCTTTGTTTTTGGATATATGACAGCCAACCTCCTTCTATTGTTGATATCCAAAGGGGAGTTCAATTATTGTGTGCTGCTCTGTTAAATATATTTAAAAAAAAATCCTAATGTACGGTTGTTGCCATACAAAAGGTAATAGGTGTTATAATAAAAAGGCCTTTTCTCACTTTGTTTTCTCTATACTGCAGGGATCAAGGGAACGCTTAGGGCATGCTTACCCCGGGACAGCAGACGATGAACAGAGTAGACTGCCTTGTGTTCGACAATAAACTAAGAGGCTCATTATTATCTGCCAAGTGATAAAGCACATGGATGCAGCAGATATAACGCTTATACTTCTCCAGTCTTGTTTCAGTCTAAATTCTCCTCTTGAGGGGATTAGGGAGGAAAAAAACATGAAGTTCAGATAGTTTTCAGAGAAACAATGTTTTGCGATTGTAATCAAATTAAGTATAGTTAACAACAGTAAGGCTTCTCCAATGTAAATCCCGTAAAAACCAACATGGACTAATGTAGTGTCACTGTTTGTGTCTTGGTGTAAAAACTCTTATTGATGTCTTTATTCATCACTCAGGGATTTTTGAAAAACAAAATGCAGCCTGTAGTTTTATTCATTGTGTTACTGAAGTGTTCCAACTTGTGACCCATCGGCTCTCTTTCTGTTGGGGTTTGGATGTGAAATGACCCAAATGGCCATTTATTTTAGCCATTATGACAAACTTTGAATGAAGATCACTTTAATCAATCCAGAATGTAGGGTACAAACTGTAAAAACTCAAAAACAGTCCTCCACAAGTTCTGCTGAAAAGCGAGTTTACCTACACTACATGTCATCACAACGTCTTTAAATTAGCAATACATTTTAAATAAAAAGCAGCTGGGCTATCAGAAAAAAAAAATAAATAGTTGTCTTTCAGTATGTCTTCAACATGCTAAATCAAAGCAGAAATTGTTTGGTCCTCGTCCTTTCTATTTACTGTCAACTGATTGACTTGAAAATGACAGAACTTTTTATTGAGTGGATTTAAATCCAAATCATAAGTATTTGAGGCTGATTTCATTTTTTCATCATATTTTGTTCATTTTTTTGTCAGTTTTAATCATATAAGTTTGCCAATCGTAACTCATGTTTCGCTCTTGGTCAGGTCTCCCTTGGAGAAGAAGAGTTATTTTAAAACATGAGTAGGACCTAAATAAACACTGCAGCTTGAGATTTTTAACTTATCCATGTAATGCTTCATTAATACATGGAGGGAGATAATTTCTTAAACCTTAGTACATTTTCACTCTAACTTTTAGCATCACGAGCACTTAAAATTGCATCACCAATACACATAAACCTTTCTTTTAGGCTTTTTTTTTTTTTTTTTTTTTTTTTTTAAGATTTAAAAATATTACTCTGCAGTTTCTTTATCTTCCAAGTCCTGCTTCCCGAGATACCGCTGCATCGACAGGCCAGGGGAACTGTGTGACTTATTTACCTGTCCGGGCTCTCTGTGTACAGCATTGTCAACAAGATGTTAGCACTCAAAGGGGAAAATAGCTGCAAATATAAACATGGTGAGATACATCTTGAGCTGGAACAAACCTGCTTTTCTGACAGCTTGACAGTCACCTGAGGGTGAAACAGATTCCAAAATCACTGTCCAACTGGCCCCCACATTGTCTCGAGTTGTCTGATGTGCATAAACACACAGGCACACACACCAAGACATGAACAGACACATCCACGCCCGGCACAGCTGTCCGCAGAGGGGCCAACACAGGAGGAGAGGCTGTCTCAGGCTGGGCAGCTGTACGGTCAAGCAGAAATATCTAGATGTTTCCCCTCCAGCAAACTGCTAGTATCAGTGGTGATAGACAGTCTGACAGTCAGGTTCTTCCCTCTCCCACACAGACATGCACACACACAAAGGCGTAGTGACTTACACAGAGATGGACAAACAAGATTGACAGACAAAGAGACACGTTCTTCGCAGCTAAAGAGAAACCGGTTTTAATTAGATGCATGTCGCAGATCTTTAATCCAGTCTTCATTCATGTTTCATTTCATATCATTTAACATGAATTATGTCCCCGTGGTTGTATTTCAGCCATATTAATCTTGCACTTCATTGTCTTCTTAATCTGTAGAAATAAAGATGAAGTCATCTGAGCTAGCTGATAAAATTACAATTAATAGGACACAGAGCAAATTTCAACACAAACTCTGAGATCATGTGTTCAATATGTCCAACTTTTGCTCGTCTTCTTTTGTAGTTCTATTTTTAAACCACAGAGGTCACTGTTGCTTTAGATACAGCCTAAACTGAGCAGGAAACAACGTAAACCCCATCTTTGTTCTGCCTCAAGAGTACAGTGTGTTTTGGGGTTTTGACTCTGGCTGCTGGGTACCGGAGAGCCTCATAATTAAAAAAAGCCAAAACAAGTAGATTACTCACAGTATAAACCTCAAAACTGCCCCAAGTACTAAAAACTGAAACTGCGGTTTAACACTCCAGTAGAAACCTCACAAAGATGCTGGCCTTTCAAACCGCAAAACTAAACAGACTTTGACAAATCATGAACTTCTGTAATAACAGCTGCAGGGGTTTTACAGAAAAAAAAAAAAAAAAAAAACCCTACAAAAGTTATCAAGCCTCCTCATAACTTTTTATATTTTGTGATGGAACAATCATCCCTAGTTACTGTATTATCAGAAAGTGTTGACACTTCCTGATAATACATATGATAAATATGCAAAAATAGTTTTGCATATTTGTGAAGATGATGGAAAACAATATACATTTTGTGGACAAATAAGTTTGTTAATACATATCGATATAGGTATGTACAAGTTTACAGCAGCAGTACATTATGGAACAATTTCCCAATGTTAAACATCTCACAAGTTTATCATCTAAAAATGAAATGAGCGAGGTGCAACAGCTAACTGAGAGAGTTTACCAAAGAAGTAGTCAAAAGGCCGGTAAACTGGTTGAACGGCAGAAATCCATACCGCAGGTGAAAAAAAAACTGTTGACAAGAAAGCCATAATAAGTCCAACTTTGCAGATTGCCACAATCCAAGTGAGACAGCGTACACATGCTTTTCTTTTTCTTTTTTTTTTTTACACACGCTGTGTTTGGAACAAAACTAGCACTGCACATCCGCCTTGTGAAAACACAATCCCTCTTGTGAAATATAAAAAGAACAGTGCCAGGCAGTGGTAAGGGTTTTCTTCAGCAGAGACAGGAAAGATGGTCAAGTTTAATAGGATGTTGAATTGAGCCACAAACAGTTCAATGCCTGAAGAAAAACTGCTTTAGGTTGGTCTAAAAGGTTTAGATAACAGTATAGTCATATGTTAGAATGGCACAAAGGGAAGACCTAAAGTAGATGTATATTTTAAAATTGCTCCACATGTAAATTTTATGAACTTCAGCTATTTAAAGAAAAATCTGTCTCTCGATGTGCACAGCTACTAGAGACATACTCCCTCAGATTAGCAGCTTTTTTGAAGTAAAAGGCAGTTCCACAACATTTTAACTCACGGCAGCAAAAGGATAAATGCCCTTTGCATCTGATTTAATGTCATAAAAAACAACATCCTTTACCTCCAAATTCACAAATGTACACTACTGCTGGTCTTTTACGTACACTTTCGATAAAATACACAGGAGTCTGTGGAGTATTGTAAACTGTGGAAAAGTTTAATGACTTTTATACATTTGTAAGCAGTCTATAAACACAGTAAACATTTTGATTTAAAAAAAAAAACAATAACATGCAAAACCCCAGGCACCCACATCTCTTTCAATAAAAATGTGTTTTCTACTTTTAAAAAGAGGTAATACGTCTACTCTAGTATTTTCCAAGAAACAGCTGACTTTATGTTTTTACATGCACATTAACTTATCACCCATCTTCAGCTTATTCTCAGAGAAGATTTGTCCATATAATTACAAAGAATGGAAAACACAAAGACAAATATAGCAAGGCTACTTCAGGATGATAAAATACTTATTTTTTTCTCTCTCTCACATAAACTAGGTGCAGGTTCATCTGTTACACTTACAGTCACACTGAAGCAACCAGACACTCAAGCGCACCTCTGTGGCTCCATGACTCTGCCATGGTGTGTAAAAGTATACAAAGTGTGCAAGTGTCCAACAGACATGCTAAGCAAGTTCAACACACCTCCTTACACGCTGACAACCATGCCCACATTTAACACATGAACTGCAAGTGCCAAATGTTCAGGCTCTGCTGGCTTGTTCTGGGGTTTTGCTCCTCCATACACACCTGTACACACACACAACCAGACACACGTACACAGCTGTGTCATGGAAGAACCCGCCAGAGACTCTGCAAGCTTGGCATTTTGCCCATCAACATTCTATTTCTTTGCTGCCCCTCTTTCCTGAAGTCTCATTTCCATCGCCTGAAAAACTCAGAGGAGTCGCTTGCTGAACCTGTTAAAATAAATAAAGAAGCCTCCACTCCGCCAAACACTGGTTAATTATCTGTTTCGTTGAATTGCAGCCTGTCTTCACCTCACCTTCTGCCAACTTGTTCCTCTCTCGCTCCCTGAGACGCGTGCACGAAAGGAAAGATTCAGAGTGATCTTGTTTAGTCAAAAATAACGAGTCAGAGTATTATAAAAGACTGTAATTAGCTCTTGCTGAACAGTTATGGGAAGGGGGGAGGAGGAGGCGCATACCGTTCCCCTGACTTACCTTGTTTAAAAGTCCTCAGGGTGAGTTGGCACGTCATTCAGGCTGCAATCCCTTACACCTAGTGGAGGGGTTTTAAGTCATTTTGGCATGTAATTATCAAAGGAACACTTTGTGATAGATAGCCAAGTCAATGACAGAAAGATCAAGAGAGCAGGTGGGAAAGAGAGAGTGAGAAACCCAGTCTGAGCCTTGTCATAATTAGAGAGGATCTTTCTGACTTTGATCCAAGGGCTAAAAACTTTCCTCAAAAAACCTTTAAACTGTTGAAACGCGAGACATGAGAATAGCCGAGACATCCCTGCAAAGCTGTCAAACAAACAATTTTAATTAGGTGCCAAAGGAGGGGTGGAAGGAGAGGGGGGGAACTGAACGTTGACCTTTGGTGAACAAATAATAGCAGGCTGATGTCAAAGTATCTGGAAAAAATGTGATTCTTCACAATGTCAAGGTGCTCTTTATACAAATGCAAGCATTAATTTAAACATATCAGAGTTGCTGTCTATTAGCATATTTATCAGCTCAATCACATGCAAGGAGTTGAAAAGAAAATGGGATCTTAAGGTTCTGAAGTCAATAACTTAAGAACCTTTCTGTTGTATTTCAGTAGTTATACCTGCTATGTAAACTATTCAGATTCCCAGAAATGCTGTCTGAATTTGATGTTAATGTGCAACGAATAATAGTTTAAAGATAAGCTATACCATGTACTCATCCCAACAGAAAAATTACACATTTCTGCTATTACAATTGTTACCTACATCACCTCAAGTCTAGAAAAAACTTTCTGAAAACTTGAAATTTGATTTCTTGTAAATCAAAACTGGAAACCTTTTTGTTTATAGAAGCTTTTGATTGAAAAAAAACCAATAAAAAAACAAAAAACTTTTTTATTACTTTAAAACCACATTAGGTAACTTATAGCAATATGTTTTCAAATATTTGTTAAACTGTCACTGACAACATAGTTTTCACAGATAATCTGTGAAAATATCAAAGCTCTCCATCAGAAACAACCAATCGGAGCCAGGAGGAATGACGTTTTCACTGTCAATTAAGCTAGTGTCGCACTGCTTAAACCCTCCCAAGTACAAAATATAGAAGACAAGATTGTTGGTTTGAAACAGCTGTGCTTATAGGAGAGAAACAGACTAACTGTTTGTCAGCCGTCATCAGTGGCCACGTTTACTAACCAGTGCATTCATGATAGGCTCCGCTGTGGAAGAGGAGCTGTAGAGCAGCACATACACAGGTGTAATAGGCAGTGCTAAGAAATTCCTCCTGGCTGTGATTGTTCACATTCTGCTTACGTCAAGAAGAGTCCAGAAACACTTCACATATTTTGCATTATTTTGTTTCTCTAAATTCCCTTCAGATGTGAGTGTCTGCAGGCACAGATGCTGGCTCCATGTTGCTTTGTGATGAACTCCTGACTTGTGATGAACTCGTGAACTGACTTGATCACGGTGCACCCCCACATTTTGCCAATTAGGAGCAGGCTACAAAGACCAGCACTCTAAGTTTGTAAAGACTAAGGGGGTTTAGAAAACAGATAAAGGATGATAAGACTTTTTAAAAACTGTTCACTCACACAAACTCAATAACTCCCTGTTAGTCTATCTGTTATTCTTACAGTCACGCTGAAGCAATCAGACACACACATGCGTGTCATATCGAAAGAATTGTGTGTAAGTCGGTGTGTGTATTTCTCTCTCCTTGCCGTCTCCTTCATGAATAGGATGTGACGGATAGTTGTCCTCCCACACCTGCAGCTCATCAAGACCAATCAGGAGGAGCTTAAAGAAGAGCAGATCCCCAGAGGCAGAAGCCAGATTGTTTCGCTCACCACCACGGTAATCACACCTACCTCTTCCGTTGGTTCGTTCCTCAAGTTCTGATGCTGATTGGCGCTGTTCTCCTTTTGTATAGGAACCGCTCCTGCCTTCCTACAGTCCAGCACTGTGCTTCCTCATTTCCTTTGATCCTCTCAAGAATCTCATCACTGCTCCTCTGACTGCCCTTCTGTGATCGGCTGTTTGGATCGCTCCTGCAACTTAACACTCCCTTACCTGTACCTGTCTACCTTCCAACATCCCCCCTTTCCTTAAACACGTCCTCTGGAAGAAAAGAAATCAAAGGCAACCATTATTAAGCCGCCATTCATTACCGCCAGTCGACCTCAAACCATTATGACCGAGACTTCATGATTTTCCGTGCTGACATTGCTTCGGATCTCACCTTTGTCCCATTAGATCCTTTCTTTAGTGAGAGGAAAGATCAATGAGAACACCCCCAATGGAGCATTTTAAGTTTATTTCTTTATTTAAAGGCCATTTATATATATTTTTTTATTTTAATTTTGTTAGTTTTGATCCTCCATAATATATTCTCATCTTGTTAAGAGCAAACTAATTCACATTGTCGGTGTGAATAATAATTTTAAAAAGTATGAAAAATGAGATGAAAATTCTGAGCACATCAGATTTGGATTTACAACAATTAGTGGCTGGTTTGATAATGTAGAATATCTGTCGTCTCTGTAATGTTTTAAAATTAATCTAACGTCAATTTATGACAAATCTCTGTCACTTAGTCACTTTTCATGTTGGTGCGAAGTAATGTTTGTTTCTGAGATCAAACATCTAAAATAAAAGTACATGTCAGTTTCTGCTTTATTGTATTACCATGTATACATGTCCTCTCATAGTCATTGAATTGTTGCCATGCGGCGGGAATAGGTTGAATGATTCAACTCTGAGGAGGTAGCCAAATCTGTTCTGTACATATGCATGGCATCCTTGTTTAGAGGGTGAGCAAATATGTGTGACGCTGGCGCAAACAGAGACCTGTGCTACTTTTTAAGCTTATCTGCAGTATTTGAAGTAAGCAGTGACATAGAAATCCAAATTATATACGGATTATTTCTGTTTTTGTTTTTGTTCTTTTGCCTCACTCATACGGTTCAGATTACCATACACGTCTTAATGTCAGAGAAAGAGAACTTGAGTAAGTAGTTACAGTCTGCAAATAATTATTTCATAAATTAAGGAAAAACAATAGCTATCCAAACCAACCTAGCCAAAACCTTTCTGTTTGTTTGCAGCAAAACTGAATTATTGATAAAGTCACGCAAAGGGATTTAGATCAAGTTTATGTCCGGAGCACCATTTTTTTTCTTTTTTAGCTATTTGGAGGTCAACTTGCTAGTGTGAATCATAGACATGTGGCATACCCTGCTTGAGCTGACCCTTTTTTTTCTGAAATTGTTTGGTAGTTTTACACCAATGTCACAATCGGTCGCGAGCCTTAAAAAATTTCCACTTTTTTCTTGATAGCTCATTGAATATGTTTTCAAATGTTTTAGGACAATCTAGATTTTTATTTTTTTTTATTTTTTATGTTTTATATATATATATATATGTGAGATGTACCTTAATGTTCACTTTGGTTAGCAGTGAGGGCTTTTTTGTTGTTGTTTGTGTTTCATTTACGTTAGCATTCTTGTTTTTTGCCCTGTTTCTTTCCTATGGCTGAACTGGGGACACTGACCCAGTAAGATCAACAGTGTTTTATTTGTGGCTATGATAGCTTCTTTTTTCTCTTCATGATTTAAAATCACAATTTTTAAGGATGATGAGGTCATTTATTTATTTTCTTTTGATTATCTATTGTTGTATACCTTCACGGGAAGGTATAAATCGGTTCAAAGACTCGTGCCTATACATTTGTTTTCTTCGTTTTATATTTTCCTTCCTTTTTCTAGCTCTCCTTTCAATCCCCAAAGTATTTTAATATAAATCTTCAAATCCTGTTCAAAGGATACAAAAGTTTAACGTCAGGATTTATTCAGACTTAAGTACAGCAAGGACATTTCTGAGAGCATTCCTTTAACAATGCAGGAGAAATGCCAGGCCACACAGACAATGCAATACATTACTGACTCAGTGGAAGACGTGCCATGGGACAAACACTTTCCACGTTTTTTTTTTTTTTTTTCCCCCTTTATCCAAGTCATATTTATTTTATTAGGTGTATTCTCCATAGGCTTCACGGTGGAAGGATAGCCATGCGCTCAGACACTCGATCACATACACCCATGCACACACATATGCGACAGGACCCCAGATCTTCACTGGTGCATGTAGTGTTTTCTCTGTCTCTCTCTCTCTCTTTCCCTCTTTCTCTCTTTCCTTCTTCCAAGAAGGGAAGATGGTGCCACCAACAGCCACACATAATTAGTATCGAGGAAGACACAAAAGAGTTGCACCTAATGACTACAAACATCTAGGTGGTTGACTTTTTGTGTATGTAATTGAAAGGGGTTAAAAATCAATAGCATTCAATGAAAACTAATTGCAAGGGGGGAGATGTCTATTAGTAGAGGCTGCAGTAAACCACCGTGATTCTGCAGTCAGTTAGAAAAACGCTCTGAGCGCACATTTGTGTGAAACTGTGCGTGAAAAGCGGCTGAATAAAATACCCATAATTCTTCTATTATTTAGTAACTTTCAGGCTACATGGAGTGACGGGAAATAGATGGTAATGTAACGGAAAGAGAGGCATTGTGAAGTTGGTATGACAGACGATGATGAGGTATATAAGGAAGCGTTTTGTTTATTTTTAAGAGCTATAATTCCGTTTGCAGTAAATAAATGTAAAAAAAAAAAAAAAATAAAATCTAGAGAAGGATTTTAATTATAAGTGGACATTGGTATACTTATTAAAAAACAAAATAGAATTTCATTGATGTATATTGGGATACTTTTGAGTTTGTTTAAAAAAAAAAAAAAAAAAGGTTTGAATTCATTTTCAAAACTTCCTTCCTGGGTTTGTAGGTTTCTGACCTACAAACCCCTAAATGTCCTGTCAAAACATCCCACATTTACTGAAGTGATTATTCCTATGCAGACTGAATAAACAGGATATTGATGGCCCCACAATTAAACACTCGGGAGCATCAGCAGGAGAGATAGTAGCTGCAGACATCTGCCAAGTTCACAGTGTGGCATGTTTACTCTCAGATTGAGTCTGAAGCCTGGAGTAATAAAGGGCAACTACTGACAATCAAATTAACATTAGTCTTTCATGGAATGAGATTTGTAGTAGCCCTGTCAGACCCATCTATGCATTTTTCTTACCACACTGTAGTTTATTAAAATTTTTATTTTTTTTTTCAGTTTCGCCTGATGACCTGGGTGTTTTTCTTTTTCCTCTCTCTCTCTCTCTCTCTCTCTCTCTTTTTTTTTTTTGCACTACAAACATCACCTGTGGTCTTGTAACCTCATATGCATCCACACACAGAGATTATAGAGAGGCTAACGGCAAAACAACCACAGCCAGCTCACGTCGACACACACACATGCACACACAGTATGTCAGTTGGCTGTGGTCGCTGGCAGTGGCCTCGCCATAATCTCTCTCTAATTATATACACAGCCAGGCTTACTGTTTCAAAGCACAGACCTGAGAAAATACAAGCTGCTAATCTTATTTGCACACAACAACAATAACCTGCTGGGCAAGAGTCATTATAAATTCTCATGTGACATTTCCCATACTCTCATTTTGACTCTGGTGCGGGATAAAAAGTGACGCTGCTTAACGTTACAGCTGAATTTTGTGCAGGGTTGCATGTGCACGAAGCAGTAATGGCCTTGTTTTCATGGATATTTCAGGTCAGCAAGTTTTTGTTTTGACTTAAGGAGGAGTGATGCAGTTAAAGCCAAATATGTGTTAGATACCTAGCGTTCTTTTCCCATTGTCTGGCGGATCAGGCTGAACATCTCCTGTTTTTCTTCCACATACCGTGTTTTCCTCATTGTGCCATTTTGTGAAGTTGACCAGTCCACCCTGCAGCAAATCTCCCACACAACCTGATGTTCCCACTCCCCATACTTCCCAGCTGGGATGGGGTTCTGAGTCTTGCAATCCTGCAGGATCCCCATTTTTTCTCCTAATGTAATAGTTAAGGTTATGGCCAAACGCTTCAATTTTAGTGCCAATAGTTGTCTCAGGAAATCCCACTGTGTGTCTGCTATCTATTACGAAGCCGTAATCTGGCTTTTGTAATCATGGTTTTGGAGTAATGGTTTCTTCATTGTTGAGTAGCCTTGAGCACAGGGCTTGTTTCACTAATGATAATTATATTGACAATCTTACCAGATTCATTCAGAATTTTCACGAATGTGTCTTTCTTTTTGTTCTGGGCATGACAGATATATTTTTGCACCAAAGCACTTTTATCATTGAAACACAGATTGTGTCGATTTCCTGAAAAGCACGACGGCTGGACATTCCCTTTTTCTTTTAGATTGTGCATATTAGTTTGAACTGATGAGCATGGCACCTTCAGACACTGGAAATTGTAGGCAATGATGAACCAGATCTGTGAAGATCCACATTTCTTTTTATTCATGTCTTTCCTGACTTCTGTTTATTTTTTTATGATGTCAAAAAGCATTGTGTTTGAAGAATTGCCGCAAAATTCATTTCCAGGTGTGTCAATTGACTATGTCACTGTCATCTGGGATTTCCCAACTTGTTTGTGAGAGAAAGAGAAAGAAAGATAGATAGATAGATAGATAGATAGATAGATAGATAGATAGATAGATAGATAGATAGATAGATAGATAGATAGATACATAAAAGTAAAATATCCAACTGCAGCTACTCCTCAAATATTACAATTAGTTCAGTGTAGCAAGGATTATGGTTGTGGTTTGGGGTAAGAAAATGTTTTTAAAGCGACATCAGATGATATTCTCAATTTGCTAGTGAACTGAGCATGGACGATGGACATGCTCCTGTGACTCTGCAGGAAAAGGTTGTTCAATAAGGCATCTACTGTTCTCACCCTGCTGCTCAAGTCTCAAATCTTATTTCCTGGCATTTAAATGCATATCCTGATTTATTGGATTGGACCGAAGATTTCTGACTAAAGCCAAAGTTGTATTTACATGAATCGGTGACTGAGTAATATGTAAGTTGCAACATAAAATCAGTTTTTGATTTGTTCAACAATCCACATTTTTGCAATAAGAACCACATATCCTATACATATTTACATAGGATTTCGCATCTTTATTGAAGGCATTCATGTGTCCACTTCTACAAAGTTAGCTAAAATGTCCGATATACATTCTGAAGTAAACTGTTCACATCCCACGTTGACTAGACTCTACCTTTAGTTGATTGTTATGCTATGTTGGAATAGTGATTCAACCACTAAGTTCCAATTTTATCTATTGCAAACTAGATTTATATTGGAAGAACACTTGAGATTTCTTTCTTGACAGAGGCAGTTAAGTAATGCGTTGGTGACGATATTTCCATTTTGATCACACTATATGGAGAACTGCAGAGTCTTTGTTTCCACATGAATGCCCAATGATAGCATATATTCATTCTCCAAAGGAGGTGCAATGCAGACGGGGTGTCACACAGAATCTACACACACGCGCACACACACCCGCACACACACACCCCCACACGCACACCCACACACACCTACACTATGTAAATAATGCATGTGTCTTAAAGGGTTTCACCCCACTGCAACTGGCCCACTTCAATTAGAGTGCTTTGCACCCATCTTCACTCTCTTTTCTCATGTCTGCTTCTTCAGTGTGCCCTACATTTTTCTTTTTTTTATTTGGTAAATTTAAATGACAATACAAGTCACTTTCTGTAGAAGCCTTGCACTGTGCAATTCATATAATTTTTTTTTTTTTTTAGAGAATAATCAGATTCAGTTGGTATCACTTCTTTCTCCTCGATTTTTTCTTATTGAATTTGTTACATACAAGGTATAGAAACTCAATAAAGACAGTATAGTACAGTTATTTCTTTTAATGTTGATTTTCTATGTGCAGTCGATGAAAATATGACATGTAAAATTAGAATATTACTTAAGACTATGAAAAAAAAGATTTTTACTTGTGAAGTGTTGGCTTAATAAATAGCACATTTAAAACTTGCTCAAAGTTTCTACAGCTCAACTCGGTTATGGGAGTACCGCTTGGAAAGACAGTTCTCCGTTCCTCTGTCTCTCTAAACCTAACCTCATTTTAAGAGTTTAGGTTATCTTGAGCGATTTCCGTAGTTATGAAGTTATAGGCTTAGGCTGCTGGAGGACAAACTAGCCGCTTTTCCTCACTCTGATGCTTTATTATTCTGCTGCTCTCCAGGTTGCAACATTTGCTGCTATTTCAACTGTTAACTTTATGTTTTCTCATTATTTTTTTCCTCTCCATAGAAGCTACGTCTGGTGCTCTGTTTGGCTGTGGACCCTTCCTGAAGGGAGGCATCAGCTAAGATATTGCTGCCAACAAATCAACGCTCTCTTTCTTCTTTTAACTTTAAACTTGTTTTTTAAAGTCTTTTTTTCCTGGCTCGTAGTCTTTATTTGACAGTAGTCAGACAGTAAAGCCAGTTGTGAGAGACGGGGAAGACAAGCAGCAAAAGTCAATGGGATGGGACTTAAGTTGTGAAGGCTGTGTCAAGGACTAATGCATCTTTATATGGGTTGTATGCTCATCCAGGAGGAGTGAATGCTGCAAGTAACATGGAAACCCAGCATACTCAGTGCAGTCTGCTGGATCAAACAGCAGACCACATCGGACAGGTGTGTGTGTGTGTGTGTGTGCACATGCAAACTTTACTCTAATTTGAATAATGAACAAAATTTTAATGCTGTGTTTGGTAACTAAGATCCAGTGATGGGCTCATTTCTGATAATTCATCAAGAGTGGGGCTATTTTTTTTTTTTATTATCTTTGGTTTGTTTAGCGTTTTGCTAACTTTAAAAACATTAAGCGCACATAGTTTCCCCTAAGTAAGCTATTCCAGGTAAATTCTGAAAATTTAATTTCCAACTGAAAGTTTATTATTTTGTAAAAAACAAAAAAAAACTTTCAGCTGAATAAAGTTTTACATCTTTGTTGTTTTTGGTCATAAACTGTTAATTCAAGGAGTTAAACGTTGACATTCATGCTCTTATTTTGAAGTGGGTGAAGACAGTTTGCACAGCACTTCCATTTCCTCTTTTTACTTCACTCTTTTTTTTTTTTATCCAATAATTTTATTTGAAACAGACATGTAGGACCAAAAACATGGCCATTAAAGAACAAGACAAAAATATAAGTACAATATCTAAGGCTGTCGTAGACTATGTAAATTATGTCAAAAAGAAATTGTCATTTGATATTATTCGAATAGAAGCTAACACGTTACAATTAGCGTCTGCCCATATCTTTGTGGTATATAGTTGATTACTGCTTTTGTGGAAAGAACAACTAACTCTTTAGCTCACTGTTTCCATCACTTCTAGGATTACTTGGAAATTTTGTCTGTTTGAATTTAAATTACTTGTTTGTAAACTGAATCACGATGTAATTTAATGTGAATTGGTGGAATATAAATAAACTTAATTGAAATTTAATTAAATTCAAAATGCACTTTTACTCTGACAAACGAGCCTCCCTGGAATGCAAATTATAAATATATTTTTTAATCTGATTGTAGTATTCTAACAGTAATAACATTTTATTGTAGTAAGAAATAGTACTAGATACATGCTACCTCTGTTTATCTGCCTTCCAGTTTCCCAACAATCCATAATATTGACGTTTTAGTAGAATTCACCTTTAAATTGGTGTTCGTTTTGATTTCAGCACTAGCCTTCTACTGATCTAGAAATTTAAAGTAAGGCCTTATATGACCCCAAGTTCTTAAGATACCTCCCCTTCAGTGACTTTCTTCCATTTTACCAATTTACTTCCATTCACCATAAAAGAAGGGCTTGGCCCAGGCTCGTCTTCTCAAAACACATCTAATTACCCCAATGCCAGGCTATTCTCATCCATCACATAATCTTTTGGAGACAAGGTATTAGCACTCCCCGTCCCGTCAGCCAATTACCTTGTGCCTTCTGCTCGAGTCACCTGCATTGCAAATGTGACCTTTACTTAGAGGGCTGATTGCATGTTTCCTTGAGTGTGTAAGAGATCGCAGGGTTTGCGAGTGTGTGTGCATGCAATCAACAAAAAAGTGTGTTAGGAAATTGAAACTATATCACAGCATGCTTTATCAGATGCATGAACAAAAGCAGTCCATGTATACAGGGAACATGCAGGGGCTTAAGAGTTTCAGACTGAGAACAATGTTTAGTGTATGTTCTATTTGTCTTTATGTTTACATAAGAAATGGAAGTCTACTGTGTGTGTAGGTGTGCGTGGGCGTGCGCGTGTGTGTGGTGTGCGTGCATACACACAAATGGGGTAGGGGTGGTGAGTAAGCCCTCGGAGACGCCCCAGTGACCCCCTCTCACCTCCTCTCGTGTGATAGGCCGTCGTGAATGTTAATGTCCTGTGATGGCTGTGGAGCAAATAAGTGTTTCTGACACAGTACAGGCTCCCATTACAGGACCGGGCCAAATGGGCTCGCCAGTGCCTTAATGAGCCGGGAGATCAGTCAGCCGCAGCCACTGTACTAGTCCTGCACACTGCTTATGCAGGGATGGACCTCAGCACCATTGACCAAAGGGGAGGCGAGAAAACTGTCTTCTGATGTCTGAAAAACACCTTTAATCTTGTTTTTTTTTTTTTTTTTTTTTCCCTTTGAGATGAATTACTCACCTGAAGGTTCTAAAAGTTTGAAGATCTTATAAAACTGTTTGAAAACAAAGCCCCGCTCTTTGTCTCCTGTGATAAAAAAAATATTTCCACAACTTTAGAACTGTCTATCTTTATAAGATGTCCGTAATATTCACACAGTCACACTAATAAAACTCATGTGTTTATCACACTAACCTCTGTAGTGTCATCATCTTTGTCTACCACATCTTTGTCTCAACCACCTATTCATTTCATAAAACTATTCCACTTGAATGTGAACCCCTTTCTGATTAAATAGTACCATTTATTTATTTCAATTAAGCATATATTCTCAGGAGCACCTCAGGGATGTATAAGTTGTTTACACTGATTGTAATAGTTATGAGTCTTTGTGATTACATTTTTCAGATGATACCGTAGTTCTTAGCTTGCTGACAACCTGCTCTATTTTACGCAGGCATATACCCGCTGGGGGCAAATTTGTGGTTTGGTTTGATGCTCATCAACTGCACATTAACACAAAAAAGACAGAGGAAGTGGTTATGGACCCCAGGTTAGTTGGTAAATGGACTCCTGTGGCCATACATGGTCCAAACATTATGGTGGACCATGTATGGATTTGTATGGATTTATACAAATATATCTTGGAGTTAACCTAGATAGCAATTTCAGTTGGAAAACAAATGTGGCAATGTGGCAGCGAAACCCCCAAGGCAGGTTCCCTTCTGCAAACCCCAATGACTTACATGAGGATATCCGTAGACTGAACACCTTACTGCAAAAGGAAACCGCCCGAACGAATAAAGTTCACCAGAAACTGGCCCACAAGAAGGAAGAGCTGGAAGAGATGGAGTTCCAGTTAAGAAAGCAGGATGAGCAGAAAGCACAATATTTTGATCAGGCCTACAAGGCAAAGATGGAGCTCGAGCGGCTGCAAAGATTTAGTGACCCAGAAGTCCTGAAAGCCATGGCGATTGCTTCACAGGCTCACATTGACATTAAAGACATCGAGAAGGAAGAGTTGCAGAAACGATTTGAAAACTTGAAGGTGTCTCATTTCCATAGCATGGAAGCCGTTGTTGATGAGATCATTTCAGAGAAAAACAGAAATACAGCCCTCCAACAAGAACCGGATGAAAGAAAGACTTCGTACAAGGAGCTGAACGCAAAATATGAATCCGACGTTGTTCTTTTGAGGCAGGAGGCTGAAAGACAAACATCGTATCATGAAAATCTCAGAGAAGAACAGCGACTCCTGCAGAACATGAAAACCTGTTCTGCAGAAATAACAGCAAAAATAGAATCACTGCAACAGACTGAACAACTTTTACAAACAGAATTAAATGACTTTAAACAGTCCTACAGTGACCTGAAACTAATTTATGACAGAGAGGTTTCGGTCCTAAAACTTGATGTGGAGCGACATCAACAGGAGGCAAAACAGGAAAAAGACGCAAATTTAGAAAGAGTTCGAGAAATTGAGCAGCTCACCATCAGGCTTACAGAAGAGAAAGATCGTGTTGAGGAGATGAATCAGGAGAGAAAATGTATCATGGAAAAGTTGGAGGAGGACAAGAAGCTTCTGGAGAACGCCAGAGCAGAGAATGCCGTCCTGCATGAGGCAGCAGAAAAGCAGAGTCAGTGAATGCAAGAGAAGGCGAGGAGTGCCACTGCTGAATGAGTGAAAGTTAACAATATGTATAAAGAGCTTCACATTCAATATAAAAGCCATGTTACTGCGCTGAAAAGGGAAGCATAGCATTACCGGCTGGAAATGGATTCTGCACGAAATGATTTTAAAAAAGCAAAAGATTTGATGTCCAACACCCCGAGGCCAGAGGAAGAGCCAGAACCCACAACAGATTCCCCTGAGAAAGAGGAAAGCCAAGTCGACCCGGTGAGAGACTTAAATAAAGACATTTTATCAGAGGAGGAGCAACCTAGAGAATCGCTACCGGGTTGCTCTAAGGATCCTGATCCGCGCATCAGACCGAGATCCAAGAATTAAACAGCCTTGAGGATTTGGACCGTTCACAAACCAACACCGTGCAGGAGGGCAAAAAGAAAAAAACAAAATGTCCATTTTGGAAAAGGTTAAAAAAGCTGTTAGGATTTAAGAAATCCAAACAGAAAACAAAAGAATGATAACAAAGAACATCCATCCATCTTCTGTACACCCTGGTGGGGTCGGGCCTATCTCCAGGTAAAGTTCGGGCCATCTTTCTCCTCTAAATATCAAAATTTCCTCTGTGTTTGAACACAGGAAATTTAAAACAGCAACGTTTTTTCCCCCAATTGACAAACTAGACAGTATATCCCTCCCCAACCCGACAGAAAAAATGTGGGCAGCGCGGTGGCGCAGCGGTTAGCGCTGCGTCTTCACAGAGACCATCTGTGTGGAGTTTGCATGGTCTCCCTATGTTTGCGTGGGTTTTCCCCGGGCGCTCCGGTTCCCCCCACATCTCCTAAAACATGCAGGTCAGGTCAGTTGGTCACTTTAAATCGCCCCCAAAACAGTTTAAGAAACTCCAAACACATGTTCAGCTTTATTTTTAAACTTGTGAATCTATTGAATCAGCCGAATGTTAGACATTTTCCCTCGGTTGGTTTAGTGCCCCAACACGTTTGCCAACCTGGGTTTAATTCCCAGAACTGGGGAATCTGCTGCATGTCATTCCCTTCTCTCTCCTCCCAATCTCCTGTTCAACCACTGCAAGATAACGGCTACTGGAGCCTAAAAAACTTTATTAGAGCCTAAAAAACTTTATTAGAGCCTAAAAACCTTTAAAAAAATGTAAGAACATCTAACACTTAAGTTCAAATTTGATGCAATTAGAGTACAGGAGTCTAAAAAATATTATTGTCACATTTCTATATTAACTAAGTGTAAATAGTAATAGTAATAATAAAAAAAATATATTAGTATTACTATTAGTAATACTAATAGTATTACTATTAGTTATACTGATAGTATTACTATTAGTTATACTGATAGTAATACTATTAGTAATACTAATAGTATTATAGCATGAATCATTTTTGTTCTACTTCAGTGTTTGCAGAAGTCAGCAGTTCATCTCATAGAAAACTTTTACCTTAGGTAGATTTACCTGCATTGTTGGGTAGAAGTGAATTGAAAGTTAGAAAATATCACCTGTCAAGTAGGTCACAAAAGCAGAAATTGGGAAATCTTGTAAAATGCTTTGCTGAAAGGCAAACTAAGAGGCTTGGCCACGGTGAAATCCCAGTTAACCCTGCAGCCAGTGGATCTTATAAACTCGGTCGCAACCGGCCCAGCACAGTTACAAGCTTGTGAACAAAGACACTGTCTTGCTCTTCTCCCTCTGGATTGTCAGGAGAAAGTACAGATTCAGGTTGTTATTTCGGAGAAAGACGGAAAACACATCGCTTGGCTGACTCATCATAATTTGATTCGAGAATGTAAAGTCCCACTTCTTGCTCCAAAGTAGAGTTTGGCGGGAGAAGAAAAGATAGAAACGAGAGAGAGAGAGAGAAAAAGAGAGAAAAAGGAGGGCAAAGTAAAGACAGAGCAGCTAGGAAACAAGACGTTTGGCTTGATTGAGACGCATGGCAGGCGGAGAATCATACAGCGAGTCAGACCACACACTCACAGTTGGCCGGGCTGTCTTTCAAAACTCTCCAAATAGTCTAAAGTGGACCTGTTGGAGTTACTGAGTCGTCACACAACATGTTGTAGCCCAGGAGCAATGGGCCTGCAAAGGTGTCTCTTTTTCTCTCTCTCTCAGCGGGACTTGTTAGAGGTGCTATTTTGGAGTCTTTCTGCTTTCATTTTCTTTGCTGCAAAACAGTGCAAATGTTCCGCAAATGTCTTAAAATTCAAGGTTTGCGGTTAAATCCAACAAAGAAAGCTGAAAGTGAATTAGCACCTTTTAATGCCGCACAGATTGTTGTCACTGGTTTGATATCCAGATCCGTCATAAGTAGTAACTGAAACACGCTTTTCAGAATTCCTTAAGAACCAGAAAGGATTTAAAAATACAACAAAGGAAAAGAGAGCATGTAGTAAGAAATAGATATTAGGAATCCACTTCTACACCTGCACAAAGAGAGAAAAAGCTGAGAAACCAGAGACAAACAACATATGTATTTAATGCGCTTATTAATGCAAGATGGATGTAAGGTCTATATTTGGACACATAAAGGATCTATAAAGTACTGTATGGGTGTTGTCAAATAAAATTGACAAGGTGTATGTTTTAGGAAAATGAAACTGCAAAATGCTAACAGTGAATGGATTATACATTTGTTATTTTAAGAAGGATGTTTACACTTTTTTATGCTTAAGGGAATTGTTCAGTTTAAACTTTTTTATATTAAAAAAGAAGCAAGATTAAATACCTCTACATTTCAAACAAAATGAAATGAGTCTGAACTTTAGTACACAGAAACATTAAAACATTTCAACTTTTCATTAGATGTACACAAAGTGTTTATATTGACTGAAAAACAGCTAAACAGATATGTTCTAAAAATTGAATTGATATCATTATGTTTATTTATGTCCAAATGTGAGTTAAGTTATATATATATACAAAAAGAAGTATGTCCCAGTATTTACAGGGTTAAACATTCACTTCAAACTTTGAAAATTGTTTTTTGATTCCCCAACAAACCTGAGGGCCTTATTTGTATGATTCGTTGAACCTCCTAAACACAATGGAAAATGGAAACAAAGGTCAGTGTTAAGTCTCCCTGGCTTTTGTTCTTTAAAACAACAGTACTGTATTGATCTGTCCTGAATGATAAACACAAATGTCTTGGTAAAACACAGTCTCTTTTGACCTTTAGCAATTACTTTTACATGGCTTTAGTGTTTCTGCGGAGAGGGGGAAGAAATACCAGACTTACTTTCTTCTGTTGATTCTTTTTGAGGTTATGTGACAACACCCAGGTTCAGTTTTACAAACTTTGGTTTTATTTAATAGAATCCTCTATTTCCCTGTGTGATGTTGTCTATTATTCAACAAGAGCTCAAATATAACCGTGTTTAACATTTTTTTTTTTGATCAAGCATATTCTTGAGACTTTAGTAACCTTCCAATATTTACATACATTTACATTGCTGTGGCTGTAGTCTTGTGTGTTGGGAAAATATTTCTTTTACTAAACTAGGCTGAAAATTAAAAAAAGAAGAAGAAGAAGAAAAAAACAGGTTTAGGCTAATTTTAAACAGACGTTTGGGGGGATTGAGCTGCCTAAGTTATCTGGTGAGCGGCTTAACCAAGTGTCAAAGTTGAAATGTGTCATCATGACCTGTGATTACATCCTCTTGACCCTTCCAATGAGCTCAAAAATGGCTGCAGATTGCAATGCCAGACTTTATTTAGGGAGCTTGAACTACTGGTGAGCACATTAAGATAACCAAGTCTGACCACAAATAATAGAAATTAGGATTAGCAAAAAGCAATACATTTGCAAATCATTCTTTTTTGTTTTGTTTTGTTTTTTCTTTGTTGTTGTTTTATTTATTTATTTATTTATTTATTTATTTTTACTCTCAACATTTGTGATTCAGCATTTGGAAAAGGATCAAGGGTTTTTCTGATTAGCTTAAGATGACGGGGATGATGAAAAGCAACTGCACCTCAGACTGACACTTCTTGACCTGCGGAAAGACTGCAGGGAGGTGATGGCAGCAGGGGGCTGATAAAGGCCAGTCGCAAGGGGCTGAAGGTGCATCCTGGACATGTTCTTTTGGCAGCAGGGCTGTGGCCACAAAATGCAAGTGATCACACACAAACACCAGTCCACACAAGCACACAGACCCTATCTCCAAACAGTGGGGGAAGGATAACAGGAGGCACTTCAGATCTTAAAGCAGTGGGATAAAATGTCCACACCTCAGTGTGGCGGCAGAATGACGACAGCAGCTAAATCTGCTGTTCACCACAAAGCCGAATGTCGTGGGAATGGTGAGTGATTTCAAGCACAAACAACCTGAAACAACACACTCATCCTCTCTAAGCTAAATATTTTTATGTAATTTTCAGAAATAACCAGATTTTGGTGTTATATAATTTCATTTTTATGAAAACATATAACACGTGTTGTAGCTCCGTTGCGGCAGTACTCAATAATCAATAACTTCACCACATTTTCTGAACTTTATTGACATTTTCTGATAGACGGTCACAAAAAGTGCACAATTGTAAGGCAAAGGACACATAGCTTCGAACATGTTTTATAAAATCAATTTCAAAAGTTTGACATGCAGAGCCATTGAGCCATTCTTGAGTAAGTATTTCATAGAACCATCTTTTTGCAGCAATTTCAGGTGAAGTTTTCTGTTTCTCTCAACGTAGCACATCCAAAAGCAGAGACTTTTGCCAATACTTTTAGCGAAAGTATAAGCCAAAGGTTACCATGTACATGTTGGCTGATTCTCTAATGTCTTGTAAGTCGGAAGTTGTGCCAAACTCTTTCAATTTTTAAATGATGGATTGAACTACACTTTGTAAGATGTACAAAGAATGCTAATATACGCTAACTCTGCCTTTCCAAACCCTGGCCTCATGATGCTGTTTGTTCAATAGTATTTTTCTTATTAACCTCTGATGCCTTGACAGGATGGCAGTGTTGATATTTATTTTAAAATTATATAAATGTTGTCTATGTTTATGAATATGGTGATGTCTGAAGGCAACTGATTGCAGTAAATCTTATCAATGAACATCAGAGTAATAGGGTGATAAATAGTATCTTCAGACATTTATATGTAAAAATGATGTAAAAGTTATGTATTATTTCCGGCAAACTTACCAGTTACATGCTACATTTCATTGGTCGATTACATAGAATCCAAATAAAATTAAATAAAGTTTAGTGTTATTGTAATGTAACAACATTGTAGAAAGTCGAAGCAGTGCAAATACTTACCAGGACTTACCAAAAGATGGATCCTCATCATTTTTATTGGGAAAAGCATTGATGCCGTTGATTCTAAAAGGGGCCGTAAGAACATAATTTTTTTGTGTGTGTCTGCTTGTCTTGGTGTGCAATTTTTACACACTGCCTTTTGTGTGTGATCATGCTTTATATTATTTCATTTAAGGCTTGATCACATTAGCGCTATTCTCTCTATATTGATGTTAGCTGGATAGATTAAATATTCAATTAGGGCCTCATGCATACAACTGTGAGATCGCATTTTACGGGGCGGCTACTCTCTGCGTGCGTGTGCGCGCGGGAGGCAGAGAGAGTTCAAGTGTGTGTCTGTTGATGTGTAATGATGTGTAAATATATTTATGGCTCAGGGTCACAGAGGTATTAACCTGACCCAGGCTGTCTTTCCCTCTGGGGCAAAACGGCACACTGGTGATTGTTTGGCATCTTTGGTCGCTCTTGTTTATGGGCCTTTAATAAACGAACCAAAATGTTTGCTGGAAAGATTATTTAAGAAATATTAGAAACAGCTTGTGTTGCTTTTATGATATTAAGTTTTTAAAATGGTAAACATCCATGTTTAGTTTTTTTTTTTTTTTTTTTTTTTTTATAGAAGGGAAACCAAGTTTACAAACATATGATTCTTCCACTACAGGAGGACTGATGTGCTTAGATAGGTGTTGGTTTTACCAAGTTGGCCTGGCCCATCAGCTAAATGTCCCATCACCCTGGCATGTGCCAAAGGCCTACATCTTATTCAAGTTTAAAACCTCTAATTGGTAACGTTTAAAAGGCGTTTAAGAGTGCCCTTTCCTCTCCCTTTTCTCATTTCCCATTTAATGTGTTGTGTCAAAGTCTATTACCTCAGTTGGACGTTTCTGTCCCTTAAGTTAAAAAAAAAAGGGGGGGGGGTGGGAGGAGGTGAGGGTGTAGAGAGTGAGAGGTAAGATGGGGTGGATGGGAGGCTGAGGAGAGATGGGGGGTTAGGAAAAACAAAAAAAAAAAAAAAAGAGAAGCCATCAGCTGAGGTTTGCCAGGTCGATAAAGCTTTTAGATTTGGAGATGTTTTCAGGGGGAGCCCATTTCCTGCGGCTAAGAGTTGTTAATGGAGCTTAAGGAATTATCTTATGACTCTCGGTTCGAGAGCAGTTTATTTCTAACCTGGGCCCCCTGCTCCCTGTGTCGGAGTGGCGGAATATGCTGCTGTCAAAGCGGCTTAATGAAAAGTAACGCGTCACTGATTGCAGTTTTATTTGGCCTCTATGTAAAAAGCGCCTGTTAATTTACCATCACGCTCCCTCTGTGCGTTCATATTTGCTACGGCTGACTGACTTGGTTATACCAGCCCTGCCTTTCCGCACACATGATTTGTCCCTTCCTCTCCCTCCTCTTGTGTTTCCTTATTTCTCTTTCTCTGGTCAGAAAGGCCGTTTGGTCTTGAGGCCTGATCTTCCTGCTGAATATATTAGAAGGCGAGGCTGTCTGTGGTTTATCCTTTGCTAATTTCCATCATGAGCGACTTCATATGCAAGACAAATAGGGTTAAGTGAAGAGAGAGAGAGAAAGAATAGAACCTAATAAAGGCTCCTATGTATAGATGTTTATTTCACCCCCTCCCAAAAAAATAAAAATAAAATAAAATAAAAAATAAAAAATAAGCAGATCTCAGTTGCTGGCTCTTTTCCTATTAAAATTCATAAGTAAAGCCCTCCTCTTTCTCTCACAGGACAGACAGAGTCCCCCGAGAGCTCCACTTTCGCCATTACTGTCAAGTACCCTTGACTCCTTTTCTTTTTGCCCTTTTATCTACAACAACTAATTTGAGTTCCTTTGCCCTTTTCACTTTTAGACGACGTGAGAGCCTCTCACATAAAAAAAAAGAGAGAAAAGAAACCTTTTACACTTCTCAAAAGGGGAGTCAGCATCCAGTTTTCGTTTTTATTTTATTCTTATTTTGTTTGTTTGTTTTTCTTTATGGGGTCCTTCCTCTTGAACAATGGAACTGTGGACATGGTAGAACCTCATCTCTAAGGCAAAGAAAAACCTGCTTAAGGCTCCAAAACCAACTGGGATGGCATTACAGGCGCTAAAATTATTGCATGAATCCTGTTAACAAATGTATTTTTTCCCTCCATTGTTTGATGTGGAAATGCTCCTGTTGTTTAAAATGTTCATATGGAAATCAGTGGGGTCAAAGTGTAGTGTTCAGCTCAAAGTATGACAGTGGCGGTTGTTGCACAAATGGTGCCCTGGCTGAGCCTCTCGGGGAACCATTCTTATGATCTCCCACTAACGTCCACACGGTTTCCTCCCGCCCCAGCCGGCCTTGTCGTCATGGACCAGGAAAGAATCACAACATTAGTTATAATTTGATGAATAAGATATATTTGAAAAAAAAAAAAAATGCATTCAGGGGTTATTAATTGAAAGTGGAGACTGGTTGTAGTTGGAGAAATCAAATCAAATTGTGTTTGGGGCCCCGTACAGACTCTGCAGAACCTGAACAAAAATTCATCTCTTCAAGTGATTTCCTCTTCCGTCTGAAGCTGTTAGTAGAATACCTTACCCTTTCCACAGCCCCGCGGTGGATGATATGCTGAACCGTTTCGATAATATTATCAGAGAGGGAAGAGAGGTGAGGGAGGAAATCAATAGCTTGACATGAAATATGACTGCAAACATCCCAATTACAGGCTGTTTAGAGGGAATTAATGAGGCAGATCTTAGATACAGACATTGGCCTGGGCTGCTTTATTTACAAGCTGTCATTAAATAGAAATGGATGTTTTCCTTAAAAGTGACAGTAAAAGAAAGGTGTCTGAATTGGAATGATTAGAAATTGAATGGCTTGTAAAATGTGTTTTCAAGCGGCCCGCAGTTGGAAGAAGTGGTTTTCTACAGTGAAGGGCGTCTTCAGCACCCTGGACAGCAACTCTCAGCATTAACCCGACATGACAAGCTCTTCTTCAGAAAGCGACTGCTTTTATTTTCAGTGAACAAAGTCGAAACGCTCTCATTCACTTCTTCAGAGAGAGCAGTGCATATGTGAGACTTTTTTTTTTCTTTTCTTCTTCTTCTTTTTAATAGTGAATCTCATCTGCTGAGACTTAAATTATGCTTAATAACATTTGCATGCTCATAGTAAAAGAAATCTTGAAAAAAACAAAAATTAATAATAATAATAATAGTAATAATCGCAGGCCTACTTTTTTGTTTCCCCTTCGAGTTGTAAACTGTTATTTATACATTGTTTATTAATTATTATTTAATTCTGTGCGTGCGTTGGTTTAAATGATTCAAACTGATCCGGATGTTTTACGTCTGTAACAGTTTATGAATACAGGTAAAAATAATAAACATAAATTAATCGTGGAGACTTAACAGGCTTATCCACCTCGTTTTTTTTTTTTTTGTTGTTGTTGTTTTTTTTTGTTTTTTTTTTGTCCCAAAAGAAGTCTATATCTGTGAGTTAGTTACGTTAGGAGCAAAAAAGTTTGTTGATAGTTTTTGGGAAACTCATGGCACTGTCTTTGGGCGGGTCCTGGTGCTGCAGCAAGGCCGCCGCACTCCTCTCCGCCTCCAGCACGCTGCCTTTGGTGTTCGTGGTCCAGGAGACGGTCGTGTTGGTCAGAGCCTGGCTCAAAGTGCTGTGCCTGAACAGGGGGTCGTGGAAAACCCCGTCCACCCAGTTCCTCAGCGTGGTGACCGGCGAGTCCTGCCGGTTGTCCAGGACGGTCACGGGGGAAGTGGCGGCGGGGGACTGGGCGAGGGAGGAGGGAGGCGCCTGGCACCTCAGCATGCAGGACGGATATTCAGTCTGGTTCAGGGACGTTGCTGTCTGTGCCAAAGACCAGATTCGAGGCTTGCCGTCTAATAACTGGTGACCCTGCTGCTGCTGCTGCTGCTGCTGCTGCTGCTGAGTGTAGCAAGACTTTGCCTGCTGCTGCTGCTGCATGCTGTCTGGCTGGAAGTCCTCCGGACTTGTTTTGATGCAGGTTTTGCCCAAGTCCTGCTCCCCGCTGAGCGCCACCGGAACTGAGATCTTCAGAGACGCGTTCTTAATGAGGTGCTCGGCCGGGCAGTCGCTCGTCGTCGACATGTGCGTGTTCATGTGGTACCGGTGCTTCATCTCACACTCAGAGCTCTCGGACTCGAGCGTGTCGAAATCGTCCAGGTCGCTCAGCTGGAGTTCCTTATCAGCTCGACTTCTGGTGTCTGCGAGGAAAGGAAGGGAAGGAGTTATTTGGAAAACAAATAAATACATTTACGTCGGGAAAGGAGCGTGTTTGATTTCACAGGAATCATGATTTGAGCCTACCACAATCACTGAGCCTATAAATTAAAAAGGTTTTCTTAAAGTCTATAACAAAAGAAAATCAAAATCCTTACCAAGACGTTATCAAGACGTGTCCCTGTATACAAACTGCTTGCAAAAGTCTGTGTATTAAAACTCTGTTTATTATATGCTAACAACAGTTTTAGCCAACTTAAAATGAATAAATAAATAAATAAATAAATAAATAAATAAATAAATGAAAAATTGGATGACATAACTTTTGGAAATGAGCATTAAAAGTGTCACAGACTTTTTATTCTTAAAACTTTATTCATATGAACGATGATAAAACCCTGTAGCTTAGTGTACTGTGTTACTGTAACACTCTTTTAGTGAGTTTTAGCAAAACAAAACACCATCACTATGAACACAATTGTCCTTTCAAGTGGAAGTTGATTTGAGAAAAAATAAAAAAATTGTCCTTCAACAGAAGTTATGTTGGGACCTCTTTAAACAGTTAAGGCTTTCCTGCTCAATATTGAAAAAGAACAAGAGTTTTCACAGTTTCCTCGTACATGTATATATTATTGCAATGGTTAGTACACTGAATGTGTAGTTTAACTAAATAAAGCAGCGTCAACAACAAAAATTACTTTCTCATGTGCAAAAATGACAAAAAGCTTAATTTGATATTTTTCTTCCTGCTTAGATAATTAAGGTTTATAGTTTGAACTTCATTGCATACTTCTGCTGACGTTAAAAAGAAATGCATTTTCAAATGCTTTTTCTAAATCATCCGTCTTTTATTTTACATTCTGGCAAGCAGCAAGACATCTTGACACTAACCATCATCAGTATTCTCGCTTTTTATCTGCCCCTCTTGAGACCCCTCCTCATCCTCATCATATCTCTTCTCCTCTGAGCCCTTGTTTCTGGGCGGCCACGTCATCTTGTTCTCCTTCTTCAGCCTCCTGCGGGCATTCGCGAACCAGGTGGAGACCTGTGTCAGGGTCATCTTGGTGATGATGGCCAGCATGATCTTCTCCCCTTTGGTCGGGTATGGGTTCTTCCGGTGCTCCTGCAGCCAGGCCTTCAGGGTGCTGGTGGTCTCACGAGTAGCGTTCTTTCGCCTTGTCCCCCCATCCATAGAACCATATCTGTGAATAAGAGGAATACAAAGTAAAATTGGATTAAGGAGAATGGATGCGGTTCCAGTTTTCCAGAAAATGGGCACTATGACTTCAGAAGAGCAATACTCATCCCAATGTCTCACATTTGATACGGAGGGAAATAGAGCCACAATGTAAACAGAGTACTATATGCCTTTATATATATATATATATATATATATATATATATATATATATATATATATATAATAGCTTTCCAATATTGCAAATGTAACTGAATTTAAAAACAAATCTATCTCCTACAATCACTAGAACGTTACACCGCTATGCCAAACATGTAAAGACAAGGGAAACAAATATTTTCAACAGAACTTACTTGACAAAATCAGCACTAAAGTGTGGCTCAACTGTTCAAATTAACTTTCCTTCACAGTATTTCCCCTTGAAGCCACACTTAGGGGAGTGTACGGACCTTTTCCTAATTTCACCTCATCCACAAATGCAAACCTCATGCGAACCTCCATTTAAAATGCATGGTGTTGATTTTCAGTCAGCAGCGAGCTGTAAAAACGCCCCTCATGGGAACCTTTTTATGAGGCATTTCTTGCTCCGTCTGGCTTAGTGCAGGTCAAGCAGTGCTGAGGGATTAAGGAAAAGGGGGCAAGCGTTCACCTTCCCCAACCCCATGTTGTACCCTCTCAGATAAAATAGACTGTAAAAATTGCTTTATTGAGTGTAATGATGAGCCCTCAGGTAAAAGCCGGGTGTAGACATTGTGCTACTCCTGTAGGCCTGCTTGTCTCTCCCTGTGCCATACACAGATTGTATGGGCTTTATTTCTTGCTTGCAGATCTATAAAGATTCATGCAGATGTTTTTTGTTTTTTTTTCCCCTTCCAAAAAGAATGATTCAAAGAAGCTGTGTGTCGAGATTTTTTGCTAAAGTCGAGTGTAATTCTTCTGCAGAACTCTAAGAACTCGCTGTAGCATTGTGTGGTCCTTTCTCATTAAGCAGCAAACAATATTAAAAAAGGTTGCCTGTAACGTGAAGTTCTGTTCATGTTTCACTTTCTTCAGCTTCAATGGTAATTCTCGAAGCGAACTAGTGAATGACTTCAGTTTGCATGTCATCCTAGTTTTGGTCAAACCTTTTCAAGGTGGCACACTCTTCAAAGCTGTAAGGAGTCTTCAGGTTTAAATGCAAAGAGAACAGATTTTTTGTTTTAATTTTCAGTAAAATTTTTGATTAGAAAACAAAAAGAAGCTGTGTTTTAATTTAGTGTCTAAAGCACTCACCCTCACTTCTTAGGCAGCACATTGAGAGTTGGCGTTTCTCTAAGCCTCACATGCAAACTCTTTGGTTTTTTTAAAATTAAAATCAGGAGTTTCCCATCTTTCTTTCATTGTACCCTGCCATAAATGTCACAGGACATGTGGGTCTTCCTCCTTTTAAAATCTGCACCACACTCTGTGGAAACAGGGTACTGCTCGTCACGATGCTAACTTAAAAAAAATAAATAAATAGTAAAACAATTGACATACCTGTCATATTGGTACTGTCCCAAGGTAGGATCATAAGGGTAGTAAGCAGTTGCTTGTGTGATTCCCGCATGCGCAGAAGCTGCAGCATCTTTCGTATCAAAAGTACCCTGCGAACATACATGTGATTCAATAAGTGCAGTATCTCAGTTCAACATTAAAAAGGTTCAAGTGATTGAGAATGTTATGCTACTTTAAAGCAATTGATCAAGACCCTGACCACTGATTGTAGGAGGAAAGAACTAGAGAAACAAATGAAACAAATACAATTCAGCATTAAGGTTAAGATTAACAAAGGTTCACATCCAAATTGAAAAAAGTTTTTCTTTTAACAGCGTAGACGTAAACTTGTTGATACATTTTCTGACAAACAAAATAGAAAGGCAAAGCACTTTAAAGTATTTGTTCTACTCTAATACAGTTCATTATTTCTCAGAAAACCTGTCTGTCTTTTCTTTTGTTCCTGCAAGAATATTTAAAATACTTTAAAAACAAACAAACAAACAAAAAAACAAAAAAACAAAAAAAAAAAAAAACAATAATCCCAATTTAAATCAATTTGCTTATAGTTTAGATCCATGCACTGTATCTGCATTTTACTTCACTTAAAAATAAGTTTGACGATTTAAATAAAATCACACTTAGATTGTTCTGCTCTTGTTCTTCATGTACAATTAAACTTTTATTTAGTTATTTATTTATTTATTTATTTATTTTTTCATTTGTTTTCTCTGCCTAAAAGAAAACGCTGAAGAAACAAACTGGCGAGACATGCAGAGTCATTAACACGTCTGTTTTTAATTACTTGGAGGGAAGTCTTAAGAGGGTAATCTTAATGGCATTTTGTGGGTGCGGGTCATTAAAGATGGGAAGAGAGAGCCTTATTTAAGTCTCAGCACCCCGTGGCTCCATTAATCAATGCCAAGAGGGAAACAGAAGGGTGGTTTACCAGCGAGTAGAAAGCAGACGCGTCTGTCCCGTATGTAACATAATTTCCATAGCCCTGACCGCCGGCGTAGGGGCTGCCGTACACCCCGAGCGCGGCCGCGGAGCTCAGTTCGTGCCTCGCCGTGGCCAGCAGCCGGCTCTCATACACGGGACAGTAGACAGGTGTCTGTCCAGACGCCGCTACCCCGGAGTCCGCTATGGATCTACCCGTGGACTCGCAGCAAGTGGTAAGAGAGTTGGTTGTCATCAGGAACTACGAGGGAACAAAAAAGAAACAAATAAAAAAAATAAAATAAAATAAAATAAAAACAAATATACATGTTTGTCATGTCTGGACACTCTTTGACAAAACTGATCTTGAAGTTAGGATGAACTGATTTTTATTTATTTATTTTTTTTTTTAGTATAAAACTCTGCGTTACATGCTTCAGCTTTCTTACAATACACGTGTCTTTGGTTCATTCAGGGTTATTGCTTCTTTAGAAATGATCGCATAACTCCTAATCGATGCACATCTGACAATAAGCAACACAACACAGGAAATTGGGGCGAAAACGTTCGCGTAAAAAGTGCTCCAAAGGAGCTAAAATGTTCGCCTCGATTCAGATAAAACACGTGCTTAACAGACACATCATGTTTGTATTTTTATTTTTATTTTGATTCATTAATTTTTTTTTTTTTTTTTCCAATTCCGTAGCATCAAAAAAAAAAAAAAAAAAAAAAAAAGTGATGGCAAAATAATTTTTGTGGCTCAGAGCCAAAGGCAAACAGCAGCTGGGTTGTGGCGTGGCGTGTGCAGAACAAGTTGGCATGCGTGTTCCAGCGCAGATAAACATATGGTTGACATTACAGACGGGCTATTATCTTACAGAAATCAGTGAATGGGAGGTCGAGGGAATCGGGTTGCCCCTCGTTTTAACCCCCTTTTTTTTTTTTTTTTTTTTTTTTCTCTCTTTCCCTCCTCCACCAGAAAGACACAGGTATCACTGGCTGCAACGCGATACCTTTCCCGATAGCCGAATCTTGTCTAAAAGTGCGCAGAAAGGGATCAGGGTTTAAATCAATAAGTGACTCGGTCACGTTAAGAGGAAAAAAGTCAAGGATCGCCACCGTAAAGATGCAAAAGAAAAAAGAAGAAGAAGAAGAAAAAAAAAAAAAAAAAAAAGAAATACGCGAACTTACTTGTGGAGCAGATGAGTATGGATATCCAAATTGTGGATATGACATGGTAGAGAGGTCCCTCGGTATCCAGAAATAAAGCGAGACTGAAGGTCTCCACTCCTGCGCAGGCTGTGGCTCTGTTTCACTGTTCCAATTGATTGGCAAGCACAGGCTCCTAGGATGCTTATAGGGCGAAGCACAGTAGCATGTTTAATTTGGGTTAAAAAAAAAAAAAAAAAAAAAAAAAAAAACCAACCATTTATGGAAAAATAAAAAAAAAATAAAAAAAAAAAAAAAGTAAAAAATGAAAAAAAAAAAAAATAAATAAATAAATGCAGTTTTTTTCTTCTTTTAAAGTCTGTTAGAAATAGATTAAAATGCCCCGAATAATCACTCTCTGTTCGGGTACATATTTTTACCCATAAAAAAAAGTAGTATAAAGGACGTCAGCAGCTGAGGCAGGTTGTTTTAAATGGAGAGGACTCTGACGTCAGAAGTTTCCCACTCAGAAAATGACCAGACTGTAACTTTAATATGCATTTTCTCACAATGACGACACAAAAAATACACATACACCCCCCCCCACACACACACACACACACACAAATAAGAAATAATTAAAAAAAAAATAAAATAAATGACAGCCATTCACTTAAGAAAATGGGATAAAAAAAAGTGAGACAGTACGGACAAATATTTTATTGCACTGAGATTAATTTGGACTCCCAATCAATCAATTAGGCCAATCAGTGTCTTGACTGTGGAAACATATGTATCAGTTTAAATGCATTAGGCGGAATTAAGTGCATTCTTATCGTTCTTGCACGCTGAGGTAATTACATAAGGAGCTAATTGATTTTTAATTTCAAATTATCACATTAAGCAGAAAGTAATTCAAATTCAATTCAAGACGGAATGCGTAACGTCATGAAAGCAGCACGTCATCTATCTATCTATCTATCTATCTATCTATCTATCTATCTATCTATCTATCTATCTATCTATCTATCTATCTATCTATCTTTTAATGTTTGGGTCTTGTAGAACTGTCAGTGAACAGCAACCAAACACTTACAAGCCACCAAACTGCATGGCTCGCAACCAGCTCGCCTCTGTTGCGCGCACCCTTGCTTGGAGAATCCCGGGCTGAGACATGTGGATAGCCCCGGGGGTCACTCCTCAAATTAATGATGATGTACTCCTCCTCCTCCTCCTCTTTTTTTATTTATTTTTTATTTTTTTTACCTCCTCACTCCCCTCCCTCCTCTTCACTCTCCTCTCCAGCTGGATATCTGCCTGCCGGTGACAGGTCGATTGAGAGTGATTGATGACTATCTGGGGGACCGGGGCCAACATAATAATATGATACCGGCACCTCACAATAATTGCTCGCTTTCATTTACAGATGAAAGTGGCTATAAAGGTGGTTGTAACGACAGGGAAGGCTTGCGCGTTGACTTGGGAACTTTTGTTTGTGCTTCTTTTTTTTTTTTTTTTTTTTTTTTAAGTCTGTTTCGAATGCCTTGGGGTGGGCGGACTTTATAAATTGTCTGTTCCTTCATTCATTTTGACAAATTGAATTATAGGGGGTGAGTACCTCCAAGCAAATGGCCGCATTAAAGCAGCGAACAGAGGGGGGTTAAAAGAGATCAGCCAGCCCTTTTAATTTGCATTAACTCTAATGCCACCTTAACAACCCGTCGGAAGCGCTCAAGCGTGCACTCACTCACATCTATCGCAAATGCCGCTTCATTTCGTCTTATTCATTTAGACTGGGTGGGGGGGTTTAGTGGGAATCATTGGGGTTAATGTGACACTCAGTGCATTAAGTGGGAGGCGGGGCCCAATTTATCCTCAACATCACGCCCAGCAGAGAAGCAACAGGACTGGCACAAGGTTGTGTGGCCCTAAGGAGAATTTTACTTTTGGGGGTCTCGCTTTCCAACTGTACCCAGGGGGGGCCTCCGAAAAGTTTCAGGAGGGATGCTCAGATGAGGATCACCGGTAACCTTTGGGTTGCACAGCAAAGCTGAAAGTCTCGTTCTTCCTGCTGTCTGAGGTGGGTAAAAAAAAAAAAAAAAAGAGAATAAGAAGCCAAAGAATTGGAGTTGAAAAACAAAATCTACTTTGATCAGTAAATCATACCAGCTTTTTATCTTCCATCTTTAACTTATTTTGTGTTAAAATAATTTAAGAATTTCTTTTTAGTAATTAAATTATTTTTATTCTTGTTTTCACTCACTCACTCACTCACTCACTCACTCACTCACTCACTCACTCACTCACTCACTTTTCGGAAAATGAGGATAAACAAAACTTTATCATTATTAATGTTGCCCAATTTATTTCAAACACACTGTTTTAAGTTGGATTACACTGTCATCACAGGTCGGGATCAGAACGTTTAAAAAATAGCTCGATGTGAAGGACAGAGAAAAAAAAAAAAAAAAAAAAAAAAAAAAAAAACTTTTCAAATTGTGTCAACTTTTTTTTTTTTTTTTTTTTAAAATTTTTAATAATAAAC
>CAEGAD010000806.1:0-18642 GCA_903067055.1 Poeciliopsis paucimaculata
CATAAGTATTCAACGGCACATCTGAGGTTGCTATCGTGTCGCACAGCCTTTACCACGAAGCTCAAAAGAGAGCTGTTTCCACTGATTATCCTTGAGAGAGGATTGTCCTGAAGCAAACATCTGGGGAAGGACACAGAAAAAAAATCTGCTGCTTTGAAGATCTCAGTGATCTCAGTGGCTTCTATGATTCATAAATCGAATAAGTTTGGAATCACCTAGACTCTACCTAGATCTGGCTGGACGTTAAAACTGAGCGATCGGGAGGTGACCAAAACCATGAGGGTCACTCCGCCAGAAATCCAGTGTTCCTCTGAGAGAATCTTCCAAAAGGACAACCATTCCTTCAGCAAACCACCAGTAAGGCCTGTATGGTGCCCAGATGAAAGCCTGGCATTGCAGCCTCCCAGATATTTGTCAAAAGACCTGGAGGACTCTCAGACCACAGGAAGCAACATTCTCCAGTCTGATGACACAAAGATTTAACTCTTTAGTAAACGCCAGGTGTCATGTTTGGAGGAAACCAGGCATGGCTCATCAACAGGCCAATGTTATCTCTAGAGTAAAGTGGAATGGTGGTAGCACAGACACTACAAAACCTTGCAGACATCGACTAATAACGGGGCTGTAAATAACCCTCTTGCCTTCTAAGAAATAATAAAAATAGAGACGCATTGTATTAAATTTTTCATGCTACCTCAATTCTTTCAGAAAACACAAAGAAATGTCTTTTTGTAAATATTGATTTAAATTCTACTCCAACAAAATTGCAACTTCTTACAGTAATGGTTAAATTCTAACAACTTGTTTCATTTGTGTAGAACCTGTTGTTCGAAGGCTCGTACAAAGATTTGTTTGATAGTTAGAAACAGTCAACTCTACACTTTTCTACTAGAGTTTTCCTGTTAAATGTATTAAATACTTCTTAAATTAATCTGCTGACATATAAGGCAAGCAAGCAAATATCCCATTTGTAATCCCCGCTGAGGTTTGTCATTTTACGCATCATGGTGGATTAAATGATTGAGCTCTGGAGACATTATCATGTGGAGGGTATATAGGACATAAATTAATGTTCTCTGTGGTTGCAACCGTTGCATAGACCTCTGAGGGTCTAATATGTTTAAAAGGCTTTTCCTTGTAATACACAGCTTGTACCCTTGACTTTTCATAACTCAGAGAATCTCACTAAATACATACAATGACCAACATGACCCTCAAATTAAAATAAAAAAAAGATATATCAGTGGAAATATAGTATGGGACCATGAATGATTTGTAAAAGGATTGAAAATAATTTTCATTTTGGTTGGACAATGGAATCAGCTCCTTTCCTACAATATGCTACTTCAGGAAAAAAATGTATAGGACTTAGTCAATAAATACTTGAAGGCACACATCCACAGCCTGCATGCCCACTCAACAGGCAATCCAGTGCAGAAAGGTCAGAGGAGTGTTTGGGAGCAGCTTGTGGTCTGTAAAACTGCCATTCCTCCTCATGAAAAGCCATCATTCACTCCGTCAGTCTGTCAGCTACTGTCTCACTGGGTGACATAAGGCCACGCCAAACCCTTCATTCAGTCACAGGACATAGGCTGCAAAGACTTTGTGCTTTAGTGCTGTTTGAAACTGACAAAGTACAAATCAGGACTAATGAGTTTGTCAGCCAGAATGTATAGTGGACATTGATGTCAATGTGCTTGACAAATATCACACAACCGGCCATTTTTCCTATGTAAAAAGAAAAGAAAAAAAAAAGTGGAGGGGGAAAATAAAATGTATTCACCATAAGCTGTCAATAAAGGAAAGAATATTTTGACCAGTCTTGGAGCAGGTGAACTAGAATGAACAAGAGTAATTGTGCAAAAATATTAATATCCTTTTAACTTATTCCCATTAAATGTTACAACGGTATTGGGGTTTTGCATGATGAATCACAGACCGTTAGTGTCATATTGACTGAAAAGAATGCATAGCTTTTATTTTTGTTTACAAATATGGCGTTAATGTATATTCAGCGCCTTTTATTTTGACATCCCTAAGCAAAATCCTGTACAACCCATTCCTCTCAGATGTCAACTGCTTAAAGAAATTAGAGCCCATCTTGAGTTTAATTTAATCTAACTTTATATTTGATTGTTCTGTGAAGCTCTCAGAGGCTTCTAGAAGAAAATTACCAAATAAACATCATCGTCACTGACAGAAAGAATCAGAAACAGGCGATGATGAAACTTCAAAAAAGTTGGTTTAGAGAGATGTTTGGTTTAGAAACTAATATTCCAAACTTTAGGCATCTCACCAAGAACTGGTCAATCCATCAGCTAGGCATGTACAAAGTATGGCACAACTACAAACCCGCCAAGAGATCTCTAGCCATCTGCAATTAAACAGGCCAAACAGTAATCATATAAGTTACAAAGAAACCCAGGGAACTCTGTAGGATTTGCAAAAATCCCTTGCCTGAGGTGTGGTATCTGTTGACTGAGAAACAATTAACTTCCAGTGCACTGTACAGATAAGAACTTTATGAAGTGAAGGTCAAAAGTGCAAAGTAATTGTTGAAAGAAAGTTAAGTGAGCGGGTACAGTTTAGGAATAATTAACAATTAACAAATACCAAGAAAATTTTTACTAAAGTTAGTTGTACTGAATCAAAGTTGGGGCACCATCTGATTATCAAGAATTAATAGGAAAATAGATTTTAGTCTCTGTCATTTACTGTTTCATGAATATCTGCCTGATGAAGTGGGATTTTATAGCACAATAGATGAAGCAGCTGGGATAACGGAGTCAGAAGTTAGCATATTTATAAGGGCTGTGCAGACCTATTTTATGTGAAGAGGAAGCTAAAAATACCAATAAAATGGAACAAGCTCAGTGTTTAATCCTCCCATTGAAACAAAGTTTGTTGCAACTTTTAATCACAACCCACAACAAATTTTGGTAGCATCAAGTTCAGCGACCTGAATCACTCGGAACAATAAAGATCCACAAGGAAAGCAAAATACAGTGAAATAAACAACATTTGAATTATTGTATCATAAAAAAAAGTTATTTGAGAACTTCGCACTGTGAACTGATGAATAAGGGATCACTGAGTTCTGCAGCTCTGATGAACTCAAGAAGTGGCGGTCACTAGCAGATGGAGAGAGGGTTTGTGCAGATTGGTGAAATGTGTCAAGTGTGCAGAGCTTTGGAAGAAAACAAGTGACTATGCTGTGTGAATGCGCCAAGAAACACCAAAATCAACCCAAACATCTGTGGCCTTTTGAGGTCATCGCTACACAATAAAGAGACATTAGTGACAACACTGTCTTCACAGAGAGCAAACAGCTTCCAAACCAAGGAGTAGAAATGGCTGGTAATAATGCCCAACCACGACTTGAACTAGAAAACAAACAAAATAACAGTGTTGTCAACCAGGAAGATAATAAATGTCCATTATGTAGAATAACATGTTACAAGAGGAAACAGAAAAAAAAAACAAATAATTGATTTAAAAAATATTTAAACTTATGTGCTTTTTAAAAGCGAACAGAATCCATTCATATCAAAATTTTGAATTATATGAGTGCAAGAATGTCTAAAATGGAAATAAGAGTCAATTACTGAATAAATATAAAATGTTGCAGTATTAAATATGAGATAAATCCTCTTTATCACCAGGTTATACTGAAAGGTAAATATGTTTATTTTAATAATTTTACTTCAAGTTGCATTTTAAATAACACAACTTGAAATAATAAAATAAATGAATACACTAATTAATTAAAAAAAATAAATAAATAAAAATAAATCCGAAACAGGAAAAAAAAAAATAAAAAAGTTTTGTATCCCATTAAAAACTTTCCACTCTTCAGCTGTCTCTTTTAAAGTATTCTGTTACTGCCTCTCTGCTTGTCATCAGGGGCTTTCACATGCCACCCGCTCCAGCCCTTAGTGGACCCCAGGGGACGACGAGGGGCACAGTCAAGCAATTCCCAGCCTGTTGGTCTGTCTGTCTGTCTCCATGTCTTACCTCCTGTCACTCTGCCTGACTACTTGAGTCAGTGTAACCAACGTGTCACCTCGCCTGCCGCTCTTGCTTTCCACTTACTTACATCCCCACCTGGCTGCCCACCAGCCAGACCACCTACCTCCTGCCAGTCTTTTCTGCCTGATGGCCTGCCCGTATGGCTCACTGCCTGCTTGCTTTCATGTCTCCCTGTCTCTATGCCAGTGTATCAGTCCATGAAGCTTTCAGTACGCCAATCTGTCGCATAACATTCCACTATGGTTAGCACATGGTTGAGTCATAATCTTGATTAGCTTGTTTCACTGACCAACATAGACAAAATCAATTATAAAATGAAGGGGAAAAAAAAAGAAAAAAAGTCTTTTAACATGTAAAATGCCGTTTCATAATCGCACAACTTCAGGCTGTTTTTTTTTTTTTTACTTGGAAAATTGAGTATGGCTGTTTGATTTTTGGTACATCAAACAGAAGAAAAATGAAAGGCAAAAAATTATTTGCTCTCCATGCTTGAGGGCCAAACTGTATGAACGTAAAAACGTATTTAATTATTCATATGATTTTAATGAAAGCAGCAACCTTGCAAGAAAAACTGACCAACTGTTTTATTTGAGGTTCTCTTTTCATAATGTATTCATCGTTTCACTGAATATGTTACAGGGACTGTATAAAGTTGCTGACTGACAGGCTATATGAAAAAGCTCTCGATAAGGTTATGCAGAAGACATAGTTAGAATATGGAATACACAGCTGCTTTCACTTTAAAAGTTGCTCTCTGTAGTTCAGGGCCTGGCCTTGTTTGAAATTTCAGTCTGTTTTCAGGGTAAGAATCTACCTTGGCCTATGTATTTAGAACCAGTGGCTGTTCGCAACTATGGTGTTAAAAAGCACCACAGACAGTAATTCAATCAGCAAATGCTCATTCATTCTAAATAAATGTTTGTTTTTTTTTCAGTAGTACAGAATAGTTTTCTTTTCCTCTTTTATTTCATGGTATCTAACAAGAAGTTTGAAGTGAGAATTTTAATTAACCCTGTGTGCTTCTTGATATGTCTAAATAATCATTTTACTGGAGAAGTTATTGCTTCTCAATAAAGTAAAAAATACAATTAAATCTTGGACAAAGGTTTGCTTTTAGTGAATTCTTATTGTATAAATTCCTTCTTTTTTTTCTTTTTTTTTTTTTTGCAGGGTGCATATTTATGTGTGTGTGTATTTGTGTAGGTTCTCCATTTGTTGGCAGAGATGTCTTAGTGTCACTCACTAATCTGGTCACGTCTCAGTGATTGGGCAAAAGAGCTTCCAAATATAAAATGTAGACAAGTGTTCTTTCTCCTTCGTCCTCTTTCACACGCACTGTCTGACATTGTCCCTGTCTGCAATTGTGACCTGAAAACCCTCATAGAGCTACTCATCATGAAACTAGGAGACATATTACCTTTCTAACCTTAGTCTTTATTACTAAGGTAATAAAGACCTGCAGTTGTATTAATTCATACAACTGCAGAAGCCATGTATGAATTAATTTCTATGAGGCTATGGCAAATTTTATTTCAAATCGCTTGGCACATCAAATAATTGAATACATTATATTTTGATTTTTACTGTCATTTCCTTTAATAATGCAAAAATAATCAAAAGAAAAACAAAACAGGGTTCACAAAGTACATAAAATAAACGACTCACCGTCGAGTGGTTGCCAGAAAACACACACTATAAACCTTCGGCTGTGTAAATTTGGCTCTATCCAACAGCATTCTTCAACGATTTTGGAAAACGCTAAGCTCAGACACCAAGCACAGCGACAGCAGCAACAGCAATGGAGGAAATCCGAGTTCACCTCTGAACTTAAAGTCAAACCCACCAAACTAAAACACGGATCGATTATTTTGCGCAGGTTACACTTGCATATGAATGAACAGATGAAAGCTGTACCGTCGGGAATCTGAAACTTGAGCCAATTCTGCATCAAACTTGGGGAAGTTTGTATTCCTTTTCCTGAGATCTCGGTTCAAGTCTTTCCGATATCCCATGATGTCGCACAGGGAAGCCGTGTGTCTGAGCTGATGCCTTAAAATTCCCCTATGGGCAGGCCTCCATTTAACCGAGATATTTCAAAGAAAAAAGAGCGCCAACAACTACCGAAAAAACACCTGCACCATTTTATGAAAAACTACAAACAGCACAGATAACCACATCATTGAGAGGTTTCTAAAGCAAGTTTCATTCAAAAGAATGGAGGGAATTCACAAGATGTGGACAAAATATGCATAATTTGTTCTTCATCTTGCAGTCATCCTAAATCCATGGCCAGATGGTGTCTTCTAAAACCCCTGTTGTGTGACCAACCTCGACACACAAACAGGAAAGCTAGAAAATCGAGAAGCCTTCCATCTTGTCCTACAATCTCTCTCTGCCTGCTGTAGCCTCAAACTGTCGAAGCAAAAATACCCACAACATATCTACTGAGAGACCTAATTCTCACACCCAGCTCTCCCTGGAGAACAAGACAGCGAGAGACACAGAGGAAAATTAGATGCTGCTTCGACAATATTTTTAGGGGCTAAATTTCGATGACAAAATAAAAAAGTGTAGGTGAAGTGGGGTCTAGTAAGGGAATGATTAGAATAATTTTACACACAAGCAGATAGTGAGAGCAGGAGATTTACATTTCACCCATATAAGCATAAATACTAACTGCCTCACTGATGCAAATTTCCAACACAGCTTTGGTATCAAAACATGTTGAAAATCAAGAGAAACCCTCCCGAAAAGGGGAAAAAAAGGACAAAACCTGGTTTTTGGCTGATAAAAGCAAAAACATAATTAAATTTAAGGGGTTCTATTTGGACTTTACCTTTTGTTTTTCTGTCTCTCACACTCATTTAAATGTTTGGTTGAGTTTCTATTTGTTGAACAGATTTTTGTAATTAAGATTTTCTGACAATAGGGTTAGCAGTGGCATCGTTGGTTTACATTAGCTGCATAGTCTCTTGCCTTCTGTGAACCTGAGTAGAAATAAGAGGTTATCGTTAGTGCATGAATGGATAGATGGCCAATGTATTGGTCTTACCACCATTACATGAGGAAGAATGTGCATTGAAGTTTTACACTGGCTGCTTTAAATAAGGCTAATGAGGTCAAAATTACCATCTGTGGTATTCTGAACAAGCTATGTAACTCATAGATCTCATTAAGATCTCAACAACTACTTCCAACTTGTTAAAAATCAAAACATCATAGCACTCTGGTATTTTGTACATATCAAAAAAAAGTTAAATGGGTCACCTTTAAATTAATAGCAAGTATTAACATTGATGTATAAACAATTGAGCTCTTTTTTGTCAGGAACATTTAGGTGTGAGTTGCCACAAAGCCAAGAGGGAAAGACATGAGGTCTGATTTTAGACGGGAAATTAACATCTGGTCAGTCAGTGAAAAAGAATCTGGCACTTTGAGCTATTAATTTTACTCTGGTCTTTTCTGTTAATGCACAAAGCCTAGACATTTAATAAAAACATATACATGCATGTCCCTGAGTATGTTTCCTACCATGTGAAGCATTACACATACCATGGGATCGTTTTGAACAGCAGCAATTGAGACATAGCTTGCAGGCATTTATTTTACATTAAAAATTGACTGAAGTTGTCCTTAAATTGAGTTCCAGTAGAATATTTTTCTGGCCCTTGGCGACATGATGAAGCACAGTGGGGGTGAAGAGAAACAGCAGGGGTGCCTTCCATCTCTGCTGTTTCTTAGTGTTGATTTAGTGCACAGATCCCTTAGAGGGGCACTTGTTGCTGGCTGTCTATCAATCACTGGAGAGGTATAATGACATTTCTAATCTTTCAAGAAGTTGGCAACTGAGAGAGATGATCATGAAGTCAGACTGTGGATTGCATACTGAAGTTATTCAGTCTAGTTTGAAGGGTTGTCAGAAAAAAAACCCAACTTGTTTTTAAAAATACTAAGTATGGATTTAGCTTGAAGAGTTCTATATGAATAAAGCAAAAAGGCAAAAAATTAGATGCTTGAGTCACAATCATTATGCCCAATCAAATACAGCATCATCCACTGTATACTAAAAGTAATTTTAACTCGCTAGTATAAAAAAAACCCCAAAAAAACTAAACTTAGTAAAAACAAAAAGGAGAACAAGATAATCATCACCAAGAAAAAGGCAAATGCAAACAGAAGATGTCATCACACAATAAACAGAAAGGTGGTGAATTGCATGAGACAATACAAAGAAGAGAACTATGCGGTCTATACAAAAATAAACTTCTGTAATTATCAAACATTCTAAGTAAAATAGTACAAAATTTTTTATGATTCAATGTTCTGATAAAATGACATATAAGATAATTACAAAGAAAGTCTTCTAAATTTATTAAATGAGGAGTTGTCCTTAAATTCTATCTCACTGTTTAACATCTGTTTCAAATTAAATAAACAGTAGGATGCCCTTATGCTGTAATCGGGGGCAAACTGGCATATAGGAACACTAGGGATTTCCCCGGTGGACCCATGATGGGGTGGGTTGCCAGTTTAGAACGTCATTGTTGCTTTGGTTGACACTCGGCCTCAAACTATGCCTCAACCAATGCATCTCTGCCTCTCCTCCGCTCCAGTTAGGCAGATCTCAGCACATGAAGGAGTGCTAAAGAGCCAGCTAGCTGACAATAAAGATTATAGATCAGAAAATCTAGTTTTATGTAATCTGGCCTACAAAAATAAATAGCTTCTGTGGTCTTTATTAAAAACTCAACAATCATAAAACAAAAAAAAAAACATTACCCTACAAGTGCAACATAAATTAAATCTCCCTGTTTGTCTCTTGCATCCAGCAGAGAGCTGAGCAGTGCTGTGGCTCCAGCTCGTCATGCAGGGCTGGCCCAAAGCTGTATGGGGCCTTAAGCACAATGCAAATGCCGCTCTTGCTGTTAGGAACATCACTGCCACTAACAGCGTTTTAATCCAGATTTGGTGGAATCTGGAGAGAGGGCCAGGTTTATTTGGACAAGCTTAAAAGCAATCGCGAATGTGCTGAGAAATATTTGAGAACAAACTGGGTAGTCCAAAAACATGACAGTCAGGTTATTTGGTCTCTCTAAATTCTCATTAGGTGTGAGTGTGTAGTTGCTGCTGCTTTTTTTTGAGGAGACAAGAGAATATTTGTGTGATCCAAAGGAACTTGCAGTAAAAGAACAAAGAAACACAGCTGAGAGAAAAATGGTGGACTGAAACTCCAAAGAGAGCACAATCTACTTGGAGGTACAAAGGTGATAACTATGTTTTGGTGCCATCATATCCTGACTGATAGTGCTGCCATGAAGGGAATTTGACAAAGACGCAGCTTAGTGTAGGCAGTATTTCAGTGAGTCTGTGTCACACAAAATGCAGTTCCCCGCATTCCTTCACTCTGGTGCTTAAATAAACTTTTTAAATATAAATTAGGAAAAAAAAAAAATCAGCTCTGCTTCATCTCTATTTTCACTTAAAGCTTAATGAACTTGGACTTGTATCTGCTGAATAATGAATCTGGACTGATCTGGTGGACTAATATGACCAGCTGTTTTGGCAAGCTCAATTTTTAATACCAGGATATACAATATTTGAAATCAACTCTAGAAAGTATTAGCTCTTCATATAAAAGGGGATCTGTAATAATGTACATCCTCGTATCAGTTAATGACTTCTAAAAAGGCTGATTACATTTTTAAATAGCTTTAAGCTCCACCTAATTTCGCTGGTTAGTCTTCAGATAATTTTGTCTGTTCAAAAGTAAGCACAGTTTGCAACTGCGTAGGAGGTGCAACCTAGTCATTTTGTTTTAGATATGTGCAATCTGTCCATTAATATTTTCTGCAGCCTGCTTTGTGAATTTATAGGAGAACAACATTTACTAAATTAATTTATAGGTGCAAAAAATTAAGGATATTGCATTGCTTTGCAACCCGCATTTTCTCGATGTGTTAATGTTTCCCAGAGGTAAACAAATTAATACTTAAGCATCCATCTGCTCTCCAGCATGTAATTCGGTTTTTTAGCTAACTTTGTGTCTCAAAGTTAGCTGAAACTTTTCAGACACAAAGTTTTGCCATTTTTGTATGTGAGTCAAAGTTTTTGTGATTGGCACATCCCAATATTAGAAGAGAAAATTCAATTTTTTTTTTTCATTTTCGATTTGACTTAGAATTTTCCTGAGGGAGCCATTTTCTCGCTAGCTTTTAGACACCGTATGTTCTGCTTGTGGTTATGTTTAGGAATTTAAGGGCCTGCCGATCTGATATCTACTGCAAGGGCTCATCATGCGGTGATAAGCACAACACATCATTATCTCTATTCTATTGTGAAGAGATCAAGAGAAGCCAAATCTTCTTGGAACCATTTAATTTACTTCAGGCAACCTTCTGCCCACATTTGCTTATCACACTACTTTGATTTGCAGATTGACTAGGCATTTACTGTTTTTGTTAGGCTGCATGCATTTCTTACCTTTACCCAGTAATTAACGACATCATTTGAATGGAACAAAACTGTAATTTATCACAGCATTTGCAAGTGATTTATTCACAACACACATCTCTGTGTAATTTTTCCAGAAGCTCACCTGAATCTTTTGCAGCTGTCCTCACAGATTTGGGAATCAGCAGTGCAGAGACATCAGATGTTGCTTCTGATTGCTTCTGTTGTGCAATACACAGACCAAGTAATTATTTCACACAACTGTTCCAGGATTCACTTGAGCTCATTGTATTAGTCTTTAGTTAAATATTAAACTAAAGTTGTGAGATTTGTGTTGCTTTTAACTGCTTTGCTTTTTAATGCTTCCCACAGTAGCAAACAATCATCTCAACTCCCTCAAGAGAATTTGTTCCTGATTCTTCTACCTGAGATCATTCAGGTTTTGTTTATCAGGTTTTGTTTACCAGTGGTGGATGATGAATACTAAAACATACCCCAAAAGTCCATGAGATAATGGCTGAAGTGGCATGTAAGTCGCTCAAACGATCAATAAAGTATTTTTGAATTTGAATTGAATGTGAATTTGAATTACTCTCTCTTTGAAACTCAAGTCTAATGAACAAACTTTATCTTGTATTAGCACAACAATGAGCACAATGTGAGTACTAAGTATCTTTGTCTTTTCTAAGTAAAGTCAGGTTTATTTGCATAACACATATCAGCAGCAAGGCAGTTCAAAGGACTTTATTACATAAAAACATAATACAGCAACTTACTATAAAATAAGGAATAAACATTACATTTTGTCAAATACCATCATCAAAATCGTCAAGAATATTCACCAACTATACTTCAAATATATTGATTAATATTCCATTTATTATGAATCAAAGGGAACTTGTTAGCTTTGATTTAAAGAAACTCAGTACTTAAGCTGTCTGAAGGTTTGTGGAACATGAAAACTGAACGCTTGTTCTCCATGTTTGGTTCTGGCTGCAGAGTAGACTTGAACCAGAACACGAGTGTTCCTGCAAGTGGTTCAATGACAACAGGTCTTTCATGTTTTTTGGAGTTCAACCAATCAGTGATTTATACTGAATGGATTATACTGAAACTATAGTCAAAAACTAGTGTAGTTTTAAATATTTACTTACAACTAGGTTAAATGTATTTCTGAGAAGTTACTTTTAAGTTAGTTTTGTCTTATCTCATTTGCACTAGAAACCAGTGAAAAATATTTAAGAAGATTTTATGTCTTTACAGTGCAGTGCTGCCAGCTGTGCCGATACACAGCTCTATTGGAAAACCAATAATTTCTTAAGTGATCTGCCAATGCAGAACATTTTTACTTATCCTATGTTAACAACTTAAAAGTAGGTATGATTTAACAAATCATTATATGGATCCTACAGAACTACTTTTGTGCCGGTACCTACAAAAAGTCAAATTATACAGTAAGGCAAAATGCATGACCAATGCAATGAACGACAAAGACTGACTTATAGCAAAAAGAGACCCATGAAGGTTGCAGTGTTAAGTCACTAAGGGGAAAGCCTTCCTGCATCTGAAATTCATTGAGGTAGTTATCGCTCTGTCCATCTAGATTTATACTTTTCTGAAGCCATGGGAGAAGATAGAGAGACGTTTTCTATTCCAAGCACTTTCCTTTCTAAGTGCCCAACTTTAACGACTATGGGGTAAACGGCAATTAAGGTCTCAGCACTTCTCCATCTCAATGTATTTAGCCTTACTTTAGTACAAAGCGTAAACTGATTGAAGAATTGATTAGTGAATTCAAACCTGCCAGTTATTTGGTTTTAGAAGATCATAGTTGTCAACTTATTCAAATGCCAACACAAAGTGATTGCACTTTAAAAGATGTATAAAAATTATTAATCTCACTATAAATTTGACATTACATAAATAAATCTGTGTATGAACATTGACATGGATTTGTGTGACCCTTTAGTCAATGTTTGCTTATATCCAAAGCAATCACTAGTGGTAAGTCCATACATTTACAAGTTGCAGACCACAGATTTACACAGCAGACCCCAGTTTTTGCTAAAATTCTTTTGAGAATACCCCAAACAAGATCAGAGTAATGGAGCAACCACAGCGCCATTTCATAGCACAATAAAGCAACTATAGTACCTTCAATTGTTATAATAATGCTGCATCTATCAAACTTGGCTTAAAATTATTTTGACTTTGCGATTTAACACTTTGAAATTGGGTCTCTGTCTCTTTAAGAAGCTCCTCCTCTTTCTGACTCTCAGCACACTTGAGCACGCCATCACAATAATGTTTTTCCGTTAAGTTGCTTCCAACGTTGTCAGGAGGTTTGCACTGGTCAGTAGTTTGTATGATGAGTTAGGCAGATGCGCCAGGTGTTAGCTGTTGCTGCCACTTATCTGAAGTAGTTGAGTGGGTAAGGGGCTGTGTAGAGATGCTGTGAGGTGGAAGCTCGGCTTGGAGACTGAAGCTCTGGAGCTTGGTGAGAGAAAGCGGTTCTGCATCCCAAATGACTGAAAATGGAAATTAAAGAATTTCTAAAGAAGCAAAACAAAACTGATTTTTGTTTCTGAGGAGGGATTAATATTATATCATGATGATGTAAAGCTAAAAAAAAAAAGCTGATTATGCATAATACTCCACCTTAATAAAAAAAAAAAAAAAACAGATATCAGCCAAAAACCAGTTATATTTTAACACATTTTACTTTATAGGAAATATTTTTTATCTGGATGTCGTCTTGTTGAAGAGAATGTGATTGATTAAATTATATTTGAACTTTCTAAACCAAATGTTTTAATCAAGGTCTAATTGAAATATAAATTACTATTTTGGGCTTAATGTGAATTTGGTACCTGGCCCTTCAGAGGGACTTCACAGATTTAATCCACCACCATATAATGTTACATGCATACAAGCCACCAATACCATAGTAAACAAAAAACGCAGTGACCCAGGTAACACCTAGATTCTCAAAACCGATTGGACAGAACTCCGATAATACACACTGACATGTATGGCACAGCCAAGAGAAACGTTATAAAAAGATGTTGATAGTGTTTAGGCCTGCAGAGAAGGCCCTGCAGGCCTTTATAGGCCCCACACTGATTCTTACATAAATTGCTCACCAGTCATGAATGTCACCGGTTCATATTAGACTACCTTATGACTTTTTAGCCAAACAAGTTTTGATTACAATATACTGTTTCTTAAAACAGATAGAACATAAGGTAATGCTTGACTAAAAATAAATGAAAGGTAAATTACATGGCAATAAAACTGAGCAAGATGGCTTTATAAACCAAGCAGAAGTATTAAACTTTGCAACATGGACATGGGAAAGTTAAAAATATATTCTTCATTTCTACTGCTGGGCAAATTTTTATATCAACTGATGACATCTACCCACACACTGCATAATGCATGCAGGCACTGAGGTGGTTTTTAAAGGAGAATGCCAATTACGTTGTCACTGTGAATGACACCAAAGCGGTTATACTTTTAAAAGACAATCAGTACAAGGTTGGTCCATGTAATTAAAACTCTATGTTATCACTGGTTAAATGTTTAAGTAACAAAAAAGCATCTTTGTGAAAGTGAAATGATATCAGGTGTAAAGCTAGTGATGGCTCCAGCAACACCGATGCATCTGTGTCAGTATTCAGTGACACAGTATCGACACAGTATCAATACAGTTTTGTTATGTGTCAAAACGCTTCATTATGCCTCATTTACCCATCACTATTTAAAGCTATGTGAAAAAAAAAGAAGGGAAAAATGTATCTTTGTCTTTTATTTCTTCTGAACTCTATATGTTTATATTTATATTTGATATCTGTACATTGAAAGCAGATTTGACCAACCCTTGTTTGTGCACACAAACTTGGGCAATAAAGCTGACTGATTTACCGTCATACTATATTAGATTTTCTAAGTTAAAGTCACCAGAAGTGCTTTGAATTTGAAGAACACCAGGTGTCTTTGCAATAATCCCTGCTGCACCATCAGGAGATGTTTTTGAAAATAATTTGATGTTATTATGTTCATTAGAACATAACAATATAAAGGAGAATACCATTCACGTTGTCATTAGTCAGGACACACTGTAAAAAAAAAAAAGTCTCTAATTTACGGTAAAATACTGGCAGCTGTGGTTGCCAGAACTTAACCGTCTTTATACGGTAAAATTCTCGCAACCAAAACTGGCAGTTCCAAAGGTACAGTAAATTTACCTTTTTCATCTCTTGTCACGCCTCATGTGTCAAGTCCATTAAGCACTGCTGTGAACTATTTAACCCTGCGCAGGGCAGAGCCTTTTAGATCAAAATAGTAAATTGATTAATCTACATTATGAAACATTAACTTATTCACATTTTTAGATATTCACATGCGTTTACCTGCTGAGATGACACAGTAGAGGCAGGTCGATTTTGACCCTTTAGAAAACTTGGAAACTGAAGATGCAGTCTGGAGACAGGACCCCATAGTGCCGTTCACGACACAGAATTCCAGACACTTATGAAGGAGATGTGGCTGAATAAACCTGTAAATGAGCTGGAAGTCAAAAGAATCATTTAAGTACTTCGAAGAGTAGTGGAGAAGCTTCGGAGACCTGAAGCTTGACCAGGGTTTTGAAGACTCACAAAATAATGAGAGGGTGATAGAGGTGCTCAATACTTGGCTTGTCCTAAATTAAATCTATCATTTCGGAAGCCCGATGTCTGTTTAGCTACTGAGTTTAACTCCTCAAAAGTCAGGATGCCATCACCATGAGGATGACATTGTCAGAAAAGTTGAGCTCCATGTGGGCCAGAGACAGAGTGAGAAGAGAGGGAGAAAAGTCACTGCTACATATAGCTTTAATATACAGCATTAATACATCTTTCAAAGAACACAGAAAGTCCTTTATAAAGCAGAATTAATAGGATCATTCACATTGTATCTGGGCACATGGATAAAAAGAGGAGTCTGTAGTTTATGTTCTGGATGTAGCTCAAGTGGGAGAGAACAGCTTGGAAACTCAGAAACACTGTTGTCTCTGTGTTGCTTTGTAATGAATTGGAGATCTGTCCACGGCCTCTCTCCCTTTGGCCATGGGAGAGAGAAAATGGAGAGATGGATGGTATCCAGGGGCGGGCAGGGGTTGAAATTCAGCCTGGGAGCTTGGTTTGGAGTGGCCTTTTATCCGATCGCACAAGAGACAAAAGTGGAATCACAATTTTAAACAGACAGAACTTTCTGTGTTATATGAAAACACTAAGTTTTTTTCCCCCCCATCAAAACTACTGTGCGGTGTATGTATTTAATGACAGACAATCAACTAAAGTTTATTAACCCCTTAACTGTCTCCCTGAAAACGCTTACATGTTGTCCAATGGGTTCAGGAGGACAATTGTGTCCTCATGACAGTTATACAAACAGCCTACAAAGCAAATATTGGAGAACAAAAAACAACTTTCAAAGTTATACAGATCCAGACATCAAGAAGGGAAATTAATAATTTTATAGAATGTTTTTAGATGTGAAAAAGCTTAGGCTTGGATTTAAACAGATCAACATAATCCTAAGGATAGAAACATAAGTAAAGTAATGCCATCCTAATTCTACACATTGTATCTCTACCTGACCTTTTATTTTCATGGTTCCCGCTCCACTCTCCTGTTTCTCCTTCTTCTGCCTCAACATTTCTACTTTGACTGGAAATACCCCGTCCCTCTTTTACAACTCTTAGACCACATATGACATCGTCCTTGTCTACTACTTGTCTACTTAACAGCAATAATGATAAACTGTATGATTTTTGCAAAGAATTCATAGTTTTAGAGTACAAAAACGATATAAAAATCAACTTAAGAAAAGCACTAAACAGATAGGAAGTTAATGACTCACTTTATATGTATTTTTCTTGAGCTATCAAGAAAAAGGCTAAATATTAAAAAAAAAAAAAAAACAAAAAAAAAAACAGAATAGGGCAACTAGATGTATAGTCTGAAGATCCAGATATATTTTCTAAATCTGAACACAGACTTTCTCCTAAAATGTTTTTTTTTTATAAAGAAATGTGTCTTCTGGTGTATAATTATTTTAACTGATGGAGCAGATGAGTTATTCATGCATGCATGGAATAACACTGCTGATAGGCTGCCTTTAATGTTCTGTGTGTCCTGAACACATTGAAAAATAATAAAAAAATAAAACACTGTATGCCAAGTCTGGGAACGGATTGTAGAACCATGCAGACACTTCTTGCGCAGACAGTTCTTGCTTACAGGGTGAAAGAAAATATCTGTTAATTTCGCCTCATGCTACCTTTTTTGTCTTTTTCTGTGTACGTTTTTCAGCCACTTCAATGTCTTTTTCCTGTCTTTTTCACGTATTGGCTAACTTATCCCTCTCCTCCTTACTCCTTTCCTTTTCAAATTGGCATGCAAACTATCAGGGAGACCCAGTCTGACCTTTCACTGCATATGAAGCACCAAAGTGGTTGTGAGGGCGGCAGTGTGGCAGCACTTTATTTATGGGGTAGGAAAATAAAAACACATTCCAACCACTGACTGGTTTTGCCTTTAACACACCAGCTGCTTGGGTAACTTCCCAGACTTTCCAATGGCGAACCAGCCAATGATGTTTTGTGTCCTGACAAACAAACCACAAAAGGAAGTGGAAATTCTAATTTTATATGTGGTCCAACAGTAAATATTGTTGAACGGGAGCCATAACAACAATTGCCAAGAGTTTCAATAGACAACAACACTACTGGGGAAATATCTAGTCAATATTTTTAGCCTCAACTCTATACTCGAAATCAGAGAGTTGCTCTTGCACTCTTTAATTTTCTTCCACATTTTAATTTAGATTTTTTAGATTTAGATTTAGATACATGTTGCACATACCAAAAGTCTAAAAAGAAATATCGGTAAGGTCACTCTAAAGTAATGCAGAGGCAAACATTCTAAAAGGCATACATCTCTACATATCCAACAATGCATAAACTGAACCATACTGCAATGCCACAAGTGAAGACTTTAAAATAGGTTTGCAACTTGCTTTCTGAAGGAAAATGAAGGAGGACAATGGGTAATTGTGAAACACCTTCACCGAGGATCAACTTCATAAATATAATTATTTTTAGCTTTTCTCTATGAGCGGCTATTGCTTCCTCTGTTTTTTGTTTGATGTGTTTGCCGCTTGTAAATGTCGAACAACATCAAAGTATTTTAAATATCAGACAATACTAAAAATAAAGATAAAATTCAGTTTGAATCAAGGTGTTCACTGTTATGGTGGAAGACATTTCCCCCAAACCTTTAGTAATATAGATTAACTGTAGTGCACCACATTTTTGAAAAGGTGAGTTGTTGTTTTTTTATCTGAGCTTCAAGACAAGTTCCACATCCAAGCACCTAAAGTGACTAATGAGCTTGTTTTCATCTTCAAGAAGAAAATCCTCTCCGTCTCTAAATCTACACTCGCTGAGGAGGAGAAATCATAAGTACCGTAAGCTAGATGACATGAATTCACTGCTGTTTTTGGCATTTATTCCTTTTTCTGAGGATATGGATGGTAAAGTAGCCATATAATTTATTTGTCTTGACCTCTTGTCTTAAAAGCTCAAGCCAAGAGGTTGAATAAGAAACATTATTTGCACAAGATTAAAGGACAGTTATTAAATCCAAGACACACTTACAAGCAATATAAAAAAATATATAAAAAATACTGTGTAAAAAGTCAAAATTGATGAACGGAACTTTGGATTTTGATCTTAGCTTTAAAGAAAGATGAATGAAACACATTAAAGCAAACTTAATGGTGGACAGCTTGCCAGTCTGTCGCAGACATAAGAACTACCTCGAGAAAATAATTTCTCTCCAGCTTTAATTGCTATACCTCTTCAACAGTCAATAATTCATTGTTCTGCAACATAGGACTTTCTTGAAATGTCAGAGTGAATCTTTCTTTCATATACGCAGCACCAATATAAACTGTAATATTGAAGTTGCAAAAAATCATGTCAACACAAATCAACTGAAAAAGCAAATATAAACCAACTTGGATAATTTCAGTCATTGTCCATAACACAAATTTAAGTGCAGTCAAAGGCAAGGTACTTGTAGCCGGCTTCTGTAACAAATAATGGAAGTGATATCC
>CAEGAD010000822.1:0-17441 GCA_903067055.1 Poeciliopsis paucimaculata
ATTTTCCTTTTATCTCCTAAACCCTTTGTCTGCCTCTTTGGCTGAGCGTTTTTCTTAAACGAAACTGAATTGCTTATATATATGTTAGAAAACATTTCAAAAATTCAGAATTGTCCACAAAGTAATTTGTCATTATGCTCCACAGGAAAGCTTGCAAATAGGTGAATCCACAAATACAGAACCACAGATTGTTTTTAATGACATGTCTGATCAACATAAAATAATCGATTATGTCTTCTCTACTTGGTAATTATCGCACATGTTTTGCTCAAGGTCAAGTCACACCCTAGCATTGCGATGTCATTTTAGCCTACTTCTATTTCATACTCTGAACAAAGCAATGTGTCATTTCAGACTCAATTTTTAAGAGACAAGTTGTCATTAAAGTGTTTAAATATAACCTAAACTTATGTTATCATTATTTATGCCTTTGGCAGACTTAGATTTAAAGGTTTTTTATTATTACTATTTTTCATTTATTTTATTTTATTTTATTTTATTTTTTGACTATCTTTTGACTATTAGCAAGAGGTAGAGTACACCCTGGACATGTTGCCAATCAAATCTCAGGGCAACAAAGTGACACACAACTGTACATCCACAAATTTATATCTATGAGTAATTTAGAGAGACCATTTAACCTAGCAGTCATGTTTTTGGACTGAGGCTGGAAACTAGAGTGCCAGTAGAAAACCCACAAAGAACCCACATCCTGAAACAAAACTGAAAATGAAAAGTTGTGAAAAAGGTGCCAAATGCCTTTCCGATTTTAAATAACTGTTGCAGGTTTTATTGATTGAGACAGGGAAAGAAAATAACAACTAAGTTCTATCCTGACCCGTACAATGCCTTTATGATTTCATGTTGAATAAAAGTATAACTCATAGCTATAGAAGCTATGAGTCAACGTTTACCTTTTTTTCAAACAGTGGCGTCCACATATAGGTCAAATAGAGGTTGGGACGTTTTTGAAACATGCCTAAATATACAAACAAAACAAAAAAAAAAACCTATTCATACAGCCATAGAAATAAAACACACAATCCGTGTTTGCCTTGTGGGTGTGTTCTCATCCTCGCCAACATCATTCGTCCATTTCAGCATGCATCTTCTAAGTGTCAGCTAAGTTTTCTACAGTTTTGCAGCTCTGTGAGCAGCACAGCATGTCAGGGCCTGCTTCCTAAGCCCGCTGTTCTGACACACATAAAGGTACTGCACATCCAGGCTTTGTGTCAAGGATTAGAGGAGCAGATACTCTGCAGCCACAGAGACACACATCGAAACTTGCCGCTTCCGTTTTTCCCACATACCCTCACCATTAAAGCGAACAGTGGATTCCTGACAGCGTGACACAGATATGCAGCAAAAGTATCAGCAGAAACCCAACAGGCTTGCAGACTCCAGCAACAGAGAGCGAAATAAAAAATAGAGAGTGCTTTAAGAGATAATCTGCAGTTTCAGAAAATAATTTAACTAGCTTGACATGTTAGAGAGTTTTAGCACAGTACAGTGCGGCACAAAAGGCCTCCTCTCGTTTCTGACTGGTTTTCTGACCAAAGAACAGCACGACCCATCAGGTCCAATTAGTGTTGCACACTTATGCTGCAGCCCTGCAGTTCAGAATGCCAAACTGAGAGCAGCAGGGAAGGATTAAGGGCCTCTGAAGGAAGGCAGTATGAAGAAAAAAAAAAAAACACTGTAGTGAGTTAAAAAGCTCTTTATTCGGAATCCGACCATCTTTTGGAACTGATTAGTGCTTTAGTCCCACTCATTGTTTTCTCTGAGCTTTCATTTAGTCGCTAAATAAACAGTTTTATGGAGGATGCTTTATCCTCTGCTTGATCATATATCAATCTCTGATGTGTGTTTGCAAGAAAAGCTTCAGAAAGACGAACTTTGAAAGGACTTAAAACGTGGCATGAAAGTACTGATTAGACAAGAGTTAAGACTTTTGTCACTGCCTGCGTGACTGTCAATATAATGGATGATTTTTAATGTCTACACTAAATAAACCCTCCTCTCTGAAATGTTTGCTTTGCTTTCTTTTGTTCTACTACAAGCAAGACTCCAACTGCATGGATGTCAGCAGGGCTGTTGGGCCTGTCTGTGCTCATCTCTGGATCTTTCAGCTCCCCTCTTTTATTGCACCCTTCATGCTTTCCATTTCTGTCTGTCTTCTGAGTCTGGTTTTATTTGAACCATTTGCCTCTGCAGATCCAGTTGGACGCCTGAGGTCTTTTTGTTTTTTCTTAATTCAGGTCATTGTGTGGGGGTAAATGTCTGACAGCTTCTTGTGAGAAACCAAGCAGCTTCAGTTCTTTGTCAGGCTGTTCCAAAGTGGCAGAAGACTCTTGGGTGTAAAAAGTAGAGTTAAGTTAATGAACAGAAAATATTTTGTGGAAAGTTTTTATAGGGCAGGGAGGAAGAATAATCAATTATTAAAATAAGATAAACAACTCCGTCACAATGTGTTATAAGAAACATACACATCCCCTTTAACTTTGGCACACTAAAGTCTTTCACTATGCTAATACTGCACTGCACTAACACAAAGTATAATTTTCAAACTCTGAAATGTGTAGCAGGGATATACATTCAGCCCTGAATAAATACTTTGTAGTATAAAGAAAATGTTCGCTAGGATTACTGCTGCAAGTCTTTGCACATCCAGATGATTTTTTTTTTACCCATTTTAATTTGGAAAGTAGCTCAAGTCCATATATTGGATGTAATCTAATATATAAATATATACTTAATCTAAATATTTTTATTGTAGTTGCTTTGTATTTAGCGCCAATCTCTCATAAGGAAGCATCCTCTCAGCATGATGCTGCCACCACCATATTTCACAAAGTGAGTGGTGCGTTCATGCCAATTGTGTTTTTCCACATGGTGTTTTACATACAGTTCTAAGTATTAAAGTTTTGTCTCATCTGACCAGAGCTCTGTCTTCCACATTTTTTGAATGCCCTCCATAAAACTGCGAAAGGCACTTGTGCTTTCTTAAAATAAATTCCCACAGCATTGTTCTGTAACCACAGTGTTTCAGCATAGAAGTGGTTTGTTCCAGGTGTTACTCTTCTACAACACAAAACATTTGGCATCTGACCAAGACACTCGAGCGTCTTCTCCCACATGGTCTTGGGGAATTCCTCAAAAGGCATTTGTAGGATGTGGCCAGACGCTGGAAGGAGAGATCAAGACTTCAGCTGGTGGCTTGATTTTTTTTTTCCCCAGCGAGTGCAACATGCAGATAATGATTGTAGGGAAAATATTTACAAAAACTATCTGTAGAAAAAACACTCCCACAGTTTTCAAAGTAATAAAACTTAACTTATGGCAAAATTTATACGGTGGCACTGGACTCTAGGTTGTGTGATAAATACAGTCTCTCTATTAAAGGCTTTGGAAACAATCTACTCTGGCTTGACAAAGACACATGAAGGTAAAATGGAAACAACACTGATGACCTTTCCTATTAAGATCAAGTGACCAACAGGTGATCAAAAATCATTACAGTCACTGTAGAGTACAACCCAAACTAAGCAGCGCTATGTTGTTTGTTGCTACTTTTGCGTAAAGGCCACATTGGTGCAATGGACAACTATAAGTTGTCTTTTTAACAAATGTTCCCATTGAGCTGAAGATTCTTTCTATTTATACTTAGATTAAACAAAACAGAGTAGAGGCTTTCTTTAATTACCAGATGATTTTTACACTCTGGTTGGTTGTTATTTAGTGGTATTGGGGGTAAAAGGGACTGGATGCAAATTCATGTCATAGATTTCAGATATTATTTCTAAATCTAAGCTGTGTATAATTTTTGTTGCAGCCTGTAAATATGCACTCCTTTGAGCTGGTCTGTGACATAAAACATAATAAATACTTTTCATTTTGTGGTTGTCAGAAAAAAAAACATAAGAGTATGAAGATGTTTGGTTTATACTGGTGCAAAGCGTTGCATGTGTTTTAATTTCAAGGTGAAATAAGTGAATATTTTGCATTATTCAGAGAGCGCCTACATGCAAGTTTTGACAGAATCTCCTAGCAGATTTCTTGGCTCTGTGATCTGACAGAAATTGAGTTTCTTATCTGAAATGGCAGAGAGATGTCAGCGTTTCTCTGCTCAGGCTGTGTCTTCTGTAAATTGTATGTTCCGAGTTCATAAACACACCATCAGGCAAGCTATATTAAAAGATCTTTCAATTTGAAAACTTGTCAGTGTTTTCATTTATAATACTATATACTGGTTGCAATACTATATATTTATATTTTTTGCTTAACTTTTTTTTTTTTTTTTTTTTTTTTTTTAACATATGCCACCCAGCCTGCTCTATTCAGGTCTATGTTTCATGTCTCTTTAGATAAGACACACTGTGGTGTTTGGAGCTGATACCTCAGGATTTACTGCAAAGATGCAGCTGAGATTACAAGTTCAGATCACTTTACCATGGAGAAAAAGAGTAATTGAAACTGGGAGGTAGACAAATATAATCCAGTCATCTGTAAAACTCTCACAGACTTTGAGCACGACATCAAACAAACATCTTTGCTTAACCTTAGCATTTTCCCTTTTTATTTCTTTGACAGATTAAGGTAACTGCATGAGCCTGCTGTGAACTTAAATGTAGAACCTTCATGATGTGAAGCAGTAATGCTAAACACTGTGGCATTTTGTAGAACAGAACTAAACTTAAGAAAATAAATACATAATGAAGCCTAAGATGTATCATTATTATTCTTTAAAACATTCTGACAGGACAGAGGTACACAATCATTTTAAACTAGTTACACATTGAGATATTTATTAAGGAGTAATTGGCACAAAGGGGGAAAAAACTGGTAAACTGGTAAGAGATAGAGGATTGCAAAACAGGAATCTGATAACTGAGAGTAAATCAGAGAATTAAATTCTAGGTAGTGGGATTAGTAGAACATTGATTACACTGATATGAAACACTGAATAACAATAACTAAACACACAAAAAAGAAGAAAAAAAAAAACCTGAGATAAATAAAATTAAGAACAACCCAAATACTGGAACTAGAAACACAGAATGTAACACAGATATTAAAAAAATATTTTAAAATCTGTTGATTTTACATATGTTGTAAATAATTAGATGAAAAGTGATAAAGGTGGTGCCGTCTAAACAAATATTTTACTGGAGGGACTTCATTATTGCGTATTATGAATGATGATTATGTAAATTCTTTTTATACTTTTTCAGAAATTGTAAACTGTTTGGAGAATTTGATCGCAGATATTTATGTGCATATTCTTTAAATTGCTGTGAATGTTTCACTTTGAACCTTTAACACTACTTCTCTTTGGTGCATCTGTTTTTAAGTTCTTTGGTCCTCCCATACCTCTATGGTTGTGTGCGCCTTTTAATATGTTAAGGATTCTGTTTACATCGCTAACGCCTGTCTTCGGTTTGCATCTGTCTGATTCCGTTGAGGGAACTGAATTAATGCTTCTTTTATTACCTCAGGCCTTTTTACAGTCTCCATTGTTCCTCAGTTGCCTCTGGCTTGGCTTGGTTCTGAATTAATTTCTTTAGTCTCTATAGTCCATGCTTGCCCTGTCAGCTTTAAACAATTGCATCTCTTGCTCATCACGCCAAAGCAAATATTATTCACACTCTGCATCCATGTCACCACCTTCTGGCATCATCTTTTCTTTACCCTGTCATTGTTTCTTTCTCAGGCCTCTCTGAGTTGGACGATTGGCCACCATGGGACACTGCCAGTGACCAATGTGAGAATTATTCAATGTGAATATGCAGTCTCTTAGTCAAGAGAAAACTCTGTCTCTTTTTTGTGATTTTGCTTTCTTGTTTGCAATGTTTGAGATAAATTTACTGTGTCTCTTTCCATCTGACCTCTCTCCTCATTTTGCTTACTGGTTCTCCAGATACAGGATGTTGTCAGTGTATTTTATGTGTCCATGTGGAAGAAGTTATTTGAAATTATCTTTAATTTAATTTAAAAAGAAATCCAACTCAGCCTTCCCTGTAAAACTACAAATGCTGCATCAATAAGTACAGTTGAAGTTCTTGCATGATGTCCCTTCTTTCTGCCACCCTACACACAACCAAACACACACCTTAGCAAAACCCATTTGTTAGTAAAAACACTTTTGTCTTCACAACTTCAGATATAAAATAGCTAAGAGCCTGATAGCCAGGTTCTCAATCATTTTTTTAATAAAACTAAAAATCTCACTTTGTTATATAGATAATCACAAGCCTTGTTTTCAAGCATCTGTAAGTAATACTGAATATATCTATGCATCTGTACATCTATACATCTGTATAATGTGCAATTTTGTTTGCTTTTATTTAAGGTGGTCCTAATGCCAAGAAAGCAATAAAAAATTTCTATTATAGAAGAAATATTTCAGATTGGGTTCTAAAGAATCTCTTTTCTATGTAGAAGAAGTGTATATCTGACCATTCTAATAATAACAGATATGGAAGATGGTCTAGATTCCAGTAAAAATGTAGCACAGAATCCTAAGCTAAAAATTAAACACCACCTTCAGCTTCACCAGTCACCCACAGGGTACAATGGTATTTTTTCTGCAACCCTTACACTGTGCGCAACATAGAAGTGGAATGCAATCATGTTGACTGGCATGCAAATAAGTAATCAAAAAGCTGTTTCTGGGGAAATCAACATTTATTTTTACATTCTAGTTGATCCAACCACTCCACCCCCACCCTCCCACCCTCTGAATGCTGTGCTACCCTGGGCAGAAAGCATAGGTTTAAGTTTCGCTTTTCCACCCAAGACAGTACAACCGTAGCAGAAAAATGTATGCAGAATTTGGCTGTGGGCTACCAGTACAAAATGAAATCTGAAAATACAAAGCTTATGGAATGCCAAACTATTGCAAAGAGGCTACCATTATCCCACTCACCTTAATGGCAAAAAACAATTAGCTTTGCAGCACTTAGCCTTTCATTTTGCATCTGCATTTCTCCTTTTGGTGTCACACTTTCTGCCAATTTCAGTGGTCTCATTAAAATAAATGAAGAAGCTGGGTGTGCTTTGCCAGGAATAATATCACAGAAGAAAAAAAAAAAAACCCTGAAGAGGTGAAATTAAGTCAAGTCTTCCTTTCACATGCATCCAAGTACAGACTCAGATTCAGAGGAATCTGAAAGACCCTGCTTTGTCACTAGATTAGGAACTTCAGGTCTTTTCACCCCGTGGGCTGTTGGCATTGTAAATTAATGGAAGCAGAATCCCTTGTGAAAAAGATACATTTATTTAGTTATTTGTCCTGAATTGCTGACTAACAGTGGAAGAGGCTTTTAATTCAATTCATATTAAAAGAAGGCTTTTACACCTGGACACGCAACATTTAGTTTTGCTTCTAACAAGTGCAAAAGTTAAAATGATCTTTGAAGTTACTTCATTTAATCAGCTGTAAATAATATATTTATGTAGAAAAGGTAATTATTTGGAGAAACGAGAATAACGAAACAACTTTGACTTCCATGAAACAAGCAAAAAACCTTCATATACTGTGTACTAGAAAATTTACTTTGCTTGCAATGAATCTAAGCCTCTCATCCTGAACCTCTTGATCTAGAAAACTCTTCTTTTAAGTAAAAAGTTCTGCAAAATAATAATTAATCTGTCACCACAAAAACACGAGCTCTAAAGTTTGCAAAATTTTATGCTTTGTCACTTTCAAATGTGTATGACTACTTTTCCTTTTAGATATCATCATGAAAATATAATCATATTTGTGACTGCAAAATGTTTTGATTATCAGTGTTCGTGAAAACACTGAAACAGGAATGCCGAATGTATTTGGTGATAATGCTGAAATTACTGCGCCATTTACTGAAAGTATTTTTGAAGCTTTCAGCCTTCGCCATTACTGAAGTGAAATTTGGAACATTCAGCCTCTTTTATGTCATTAAGCTGTCATCCTTTTCTAAAACAACATTCAAATTATACAAAATTGGAGTGTTTTACAATGCAGTCCCACTTACAATGCAACACAGAAAATAACATAAATGCCGGTCCAAATGTGTGAGAAGCTATTTTAAGATTCACCCCATTTCCCCACACTCTCAGTAAAGCTGAAGTGGTGGCTCAGTGTCTTTCAGGTTGTTGAGCAAAGTATCAGTATGGATGGCTACTTTCAGGTTACTAACATAAAGCAGCAGCATGGACTTTCACACTGGCTAAAAACTGCCATGTGCCCCTTCAGATTCATTTCATTTGTTCAAACCTTAATATTAACACACTAAATAAATTTTACTTGTTTTTACATATACTTTTTGTATGCTGTTGGTGGGTAACTTTCACTTTTTTCAATCCAACAATTTGATGTAGCTGTGTAAGGTTTCTGATCACTAACAGTTGCAGTGTGTGTTTCTTGGGACACCTGACAGGTATCTGCATGCCACTTAGATTACCTAATAGATTATTTTGTCATATGTTTGGAATTTTACTACCCAGCAGTATGTTTCCTCCTCTCCTCAGTTTGCTCTTACTTATTTAAATAAAGGAACTAGACTAGGGCCTGTATGTACACAGCAATGTGTTATTGTTTGCTATTAAAATGTTAATTCTGACTCTTTTGACCACACAACGTTTTCACACTCAATGACTTAATGGCAACCCTGGGGAAAGAAATCGCTTTTAGTTGTAGACACATATAATTATATTGAAAGTTTTAGAAAAACAAATCCTTTAAATGAAGTAGAGTATCTGTAGTGAAAATATTCCATGTTTAACAAAATCATTGGTGCCAAATGTATCCTGCCCAGCTGTCTGAAAAAAAAAAAAAAGAATCAACAATAAATATAACTGAATCCTGTTTCTTGATTTCTATTTAAGTTAAACAAACTTTAAACGGATTTTCAATTAGCAATTTATGGTTTCTTGTTTCTTTATAATTGCTGGTGAAGTTATGAAGCACTTTGATCAACTGCTCTTGTTTTTCCACGTACCGTATAAATGAATTTGACACTGAAATTGGCATGTGACGAGAGAGAGCATGCAATTCAAGCAAAGCTAATATTTTTATATCTCTAGAATTTACAATGAATAAAAAATAAAAGTCATGAATTTCAAATAACCATGTTATAATGACTGAAATATTTGATAAAATCTTATTTTTATATAGCAGTAAACAAAATCTTAATAAAGCAATACATGCTCGCTGTTCTTAGATGTTGAGATAAATATTGCTTATTTGATCTGAAGCTGCTGTTCAAAGTAAGCAAAGAAAAAATATCTTGTCTTCAAACATCTGAGCTTAATTGATTTAAAGTTGAAATTGGGAGAAAGGACAAAGAGAAACTAGATTTTCTAACAACCAAAGCTACAAAGGTATACATTTCCAAAGCAAATCTAAATAATTCACTGAACCAGATTTTGTTTTTTTCAACCCTTGGAGGATCCACTAGAAAGTCTGGACCTTGTTTTCTTTCTTTTTTTTTTTTTTTTTTTTTTTGCTTGTTTGTTTTTTGAATAAGTAATGACCTTTTGCTCACCTACACTATCAAGCACATTGACAACAGTCTAATGTTTCTCTTTAAGCCTTTAATTGTAGACAACAAGAAGAAGAAAAAAGTGTATTCTTCACTTTTACAACTCCTGAAAACATCTATTATAATACCTATTAGGATGAGGTTAGATATAAGGAGACGTCTGAGCTTGAATTAAAGTTACCGGTAGGAAAACCTCCATACAAGTTGAGGCAGAATAGATAAAGTAAATGTGGCCCAAAGGCATGAATGACTCAATTGCCATTTTGGCAACAGTATATTGATTTTCTTTCCATTTTTTTTATTTTTCTTTTTTTTTATGAAATGAGCTCCCATGTTTTCTCTATGCTGTTCAGGAGCGCTTCACTGTGTTTAAGATGTGGTTTTAAAAAATGTTAGTAACACATTAACAAGTATTTTATCATAGTGATTTTAATATCTGTTACATTATATTATCAAAAATACATAAACCAGTCATGTAATCTATCAGAAATCGACTAGAAGGAAGAGCTTTCCTTTAAACAGTCTGTCTTATACATTCAAAGATGAATGGTTTCAGCATACTTCCCATGATTAGAGTTTATTTGGAATCAATAAAATATCAATGTCACGAAAGGAATAAAAAAATAAACATTTAATTAAAACAATATATATTCACTAAGGACTAACTGAGCATAGACAGATGAAGCCCAAATAACTATGATGTTCTACTCTACATGTCTACTGCTAACAGAGGAATTTAATGACTAGGAATTAATCTGAACTGATTTCTTTAATGGTCAAATTCTGATTTATAATATCTATTTTTATACAGGAGGGGGAAAGTCAGAGGGAAAACCCAGATTAGGATGCACCTTTGATCTGTGAATTCTGGTACCGAGCTTTGGGTGTCCTTAAATTCCCATTCTGGCTCACTTGCAGAGTGTACAAGTTGGACATGGATCGTAAAGGCCTTAAAGAAAATTACTAAGTCAAACACATGTCAAACATCTATGGAGGAAAAATCTGAAATTCACATTAAAATAGATTAGTTCTCTGAATTCATCTTTGCTGTATGTTAAAGAGTGGGAACATCTAAATCATGCTGGACAACATACCTTGAGGGCCAGGGTTGGTGAATACATGAGGTGAAAAATGGACTTCACTTTTCTCCCAAACAGCTTCTTTATATGTCAGAGAAATTTCTCTCTCCACTCATAACCTCAGAAACCTTATGACTGAGGTTTCCCACCTTGCTATATTTTAAAAATAACATACAGTCATTTCATTGAGGAAAAAAGATGGGTTCTTATTTGAATTTGGAGATATTGACAACAAATATTGTAATTGAAAAACTATCTGAATTTCTAACATTACCCAAATAAGATTATTTGTGAGGAGACTTGAAGAAAAACAGCTGTGTACACCAGTCTTTACCCAATTGTTAATCAAATCTTCATCACAGGTCAGCTACTCTCTTTAGTTCCACACCAATTTTTGTAACCTCATTCCTAATCTAGCTCAATCTCAAGTATGCAACACATAAATCCCCAAAACAGCCTCCTTTATGTAGATCCCTTCTACGGGTCTGATTTAATTAACCTTCCTCAGCTATGGTTGTGGTAGACACCTACAGTATTGTATCACATAACACATCCACAGTCAATAACAGCACCATTTAGCCTGGAGGTGAAGCCTACTGTCTCAGAGAGATCAGATTTCTCCCTGAATCTTTTCTCCTGTAATTAAACATCCACAAGCTCCTCAATTACTCAAAATCCAGGGCACTGATTTCCACTTCTCATTAAGAACCACAACACACTTCACTGAGGTGAAGTGGACAAGTCTACATGCAGATATGTAGTTTGGGTAATACAACCTTTCTATCTTCACTAACAATAGAGGTATTCTGGAGGCAAAATAGCTCCTTTTTCAGGCTGCTGAGGGGATAACATTCATCCTAATGAGCTTCAAATTAATCCGTTTCTGTAGATAGGGCTGAATTCCACTCTTCGGCAGTTTTAAGGAGACTATAAATGTTTCAGCTTGGAAATGATCTATTTCCAGGCTTAGAATTGCAAATTCACTTTCCTCCACCGGTTAAGGATGAAATTATGCTCTTGCTCTAGATTGTGGCAGGATTTTACTGACCTGTGATAATGCTTTTTTTCTCACTCAAACGGGTTTGTAAATTTATGTCAGACTCAACCTCATTTTATAGATGAAGATACAGGAAGAATAGCCATCTTAACATAAAGTTTAAGAGTGGGAATACTGTCAAGATACTAAATTTGATGATGGTTATATTTTCTTTAATAATAAAAAGGAACTGGAGTAATAAAATGTGAAATAGAATAAGATGTGGGATTAGTGGGAGCTGCTGTCTTGGCAGAAGAAACGTAAAGACACTGTGTGTGGTCAGAGTGAAAACAAGAAGGAGCTGCAGAGCTGCTTAGGCCAAAGGTGATCTATGCAAAACCGTCCTGTAATAATGAACTTTTTTTTTTGTCTTAGCTGGGTTCAAATTAAGTGCTACCACTTTTCCCACTCATATTTCTTTTAATTAAAATTAATTTCTGACAACTTGCAGCGAAGACAAATTCACTCCTGGCTGCCGACAACTGGCATCCACCTGCACTGGCTTTACCACTACAGCTTTTGTAACGGGACATGACAAAAAGCCAGGTCCGGATGAAGCCCCTGCAGCTGTGCACACATCACATCACTGCAGGAAACTGCTAAAGTTCAGCAGTCAAGCAGAAGCAGCCAAAACATAAAAGAGATGTAAGGAATTCAGGACTGGGCTGCTTATTTTGAGAAAAAAAAATCCCCCAACAGAGTTGGTAGCTTTTATTTACGACTCCCTGTTAGGTCCACAATAAAGTGTTCATTCTCTCTGTGCACGTGTTTTAGCGTTGTCTGTCTGCTTTCACAGCACTCTGTTGAGTTTAGATGAGAGAACTATTGGAAGCATGCTTTTCAGTAAAACACACTCTGATCATGATGCTCTCTTGAACAGTAACAGAGTGTTGTTAGATGCAAAAAAAAACCTCATATGGATTCTTTCATAGGATGAATATATAGATTATCCTTCACTTTTTCCACATAATCTTGGATGCAGGAAATTAAAAAGGCAGCTGTCTTGCTGAGATAAGCCTGTTTTTTTCTTTCTAGCATTTATGCCATCTCGCATGCAAATCAAGTTGTGGAAGCTCTACTATATGCTTCCCCCCACCCCCTTAAATCCTGTCAGGTGGTAAATTGTGAGAATCAACCCCAAATCTGAGTCAGTCATATCTTTTCTATGACTATCTTTTCTAAAATTAAACTTGATCAAGTGTGTATTCAATTAAGACCTAGACAGCACATGCTAATTGTCTGTCAGGAGGTCTGAGCAGACTGCAATGTTTGGTCCACATATCCAGTAATTCTCCACTGGATTTCAGTCTGGTTTTAGAAAGGGGAAGGAATGGGGTGGGGGCTGGGGGGATGCATGCTTCCCCTGCTTAAAATGAAAAATAAGATTTTTTAATGACAGTTTACATATTCATGTCTATTCCTCAGCCTGCATGAGCAGACAATTTACAAGCCTCCCAGCATTGTTTCTGTTGCAGACTGTGGCTGTAGTTCTCAACAATATCTGGGTTAATAGACTTTTGTGGATTCATACTCACACCTTATTTCCAAACGGGGTGATGCTGGTGAACAAACATAGCTTTTCAAATGCCAGTCATGTACAAGAGGCATACATCTTACCAAATTTCAGAGTATCAAATGAACTCTCATTTGCAATAATACCTAAATATTTTTGAAAAATTCATAAATTTAGATTTTTTAAATTTAATATAGACATTGGTCATTTCTGATGCATACAAGCAGTCTAAAAATATTTTTTTTGAGCAAATACAAAACTGCTAACACTATGTAGCTCAGTAGACATAATTTGTATCTGTGTTTCCAACATAGATGGGTTTTATCCATTGTTGAAGTCCACCAGAGAGCAGTGGGAGGTTTGTGTAATTTTACAAAACAGATTGTAATTGTCAATATTGTTGGAGTCATTTGCGACAATAATTCAAGTTACCAAAGGAGAGCCACAAGCTTCTAAAAGCTCTGAATCATCCATTTTAAGATAATAGCTGCATTTGGGCTTCAGTCATATTTCTAACCAGGGCCATCTAGTCTGGTAGCGTTCATTTTTTCTGTGTAATTACTGGAGGTTTGGAGCTGTAATTAAATGTTGTTCCTTCAGTGGAAACTGTATTTTTTATTTATTTATTTTTACTGTAATCTGCTTATAAACTGCAAGATGGAATATGTGCCCAAGTTTTTTCAACCTTTTTTACTTTGAAGTCTGACTGGTCATGTGATGGTTATACTGATTCTTTTTCATAAAATCGAAAGTGGGGTGAAAATGGAGGAAAAAAATGGAAAAAGGCAGTCCAGCCTCATTTGTAAGAGATATAAATATCAATGCATGACACAAACACCAATGACAACAAAAGTAAAAACGGCAAAGTTCCTAGTTAGAATGTGAGTTCGTAGGTCACAATTTTATATGGAGATTTGCTCGGTATGAACTTGAAGATAAGAAGAAATATTGTTTAATAAGCACTAACTTGGAGAAGTAACAAGCCAGCACCTTACCTCTGGACTTAAAAGCATTCTTTGGAAACCTACCAGCACCCATTGTGCTATACTTTCCCATTCTGTTTGAGAGTGACTAGTGACAAAATAATTACAAAAATAAAATTATGTCAGCATTCTGGTGGACAGAAATTCTGGTTCTGACCAGAATTCTATAGAATCCCCTTTTGAAAGATGTATTCTGAGAAGAAAATAATAATTTATTACTATAGGCAGCCCCAAGCAAGATTTCACATGACTGTCAGAAAAGTACATTAAAATCACTTCTCTGATTTGACAAAGTAAATGCTGCTTTTGATCTGTTTATGCTTAAATGTTTTAAGATTTTGAAGTTTTCTGCCTTCACCATGCAAACATTATTTAAACAGATAAATGAGCTGCTAACCCTACAAATGTTTTAAAGGATTATTTAACAAATCATTCAGCTCTTGATCATGAGATCTCAATCAGCTAGAGCAATTAGAGAGAATTTCTTAAAGGCAATGTAGTGATCCCAGGTGTGTCTGAACACAATGCAGTGTGACACCTCTGACAAGAAAAGCACAACACACTGTGATGGGCTAATTGTTATGCACCTGGAACTCTAAAAGGCACAGAAAGGTCAGTCTGAGTATATGATGTTACTGAAAAGCACTGCAATAAAATACAAGTAAGCAACAGCTTCACTTGAAGCTCAACATGCAGACATTAAATCCAAGAATGTTTTAAAGAGGAATAAATCTGATAAACTTGTTTTAAATACAACCAGCGTTGACGTTTTTATGGCATCATACTTAACTTTTATGAAAGGCAGCTTTAAGGTTTGTTCATGTAATCTGTCTTTCTTCAATTTACTGAACTGGGTTATGGGTAATTAAGCTGCTGGAATATAGCTGCAACAAGTTAGTCTTTGCGTTGGAATACAGCATATGTATCTTCATATAAGCAGTTGACATAATAAACTTTTCTATGGAGTCAAGTAGCTTGTAATCTCTGCCACACATTGTCTCCTGGGTATTCTCAGCTGTGCAGATTTTTATTCTGTTTCTAAGACAATATTGAGGAAAATCACAGCTATATAATCAAGACCTCAGGATTTCCCAAGGGTGTAGGCATAATGGACGGCACATGGACGATTGTCATTCATTCTCTATTAGACTACTCATAAACCGGAATCTGACGCATGCATATAGAATGATCTGAACATTTTATCAGTCAAATGACACATTTAGCACATCTGTTATGTTAACTTGGCTGTAATGCCTTCAGAAAGGCAGCATGTGCACCAGCAGTGTTTGAAATGGGAGCCAGCATCCTGCACCTTTAATGCCATTCTTTTCACTCCTGGGTGTCGCTCTTTCACGTTCTGCTCTTACATCAGTGTACAATTCGGAGCCTGTCAGTGGCCATATGGGAGAAAAAAAGGACATTTAATGAAGAAATAGAAGTAGATCACAGGGGTGATTTTCAGGCTTTAAGCTCTAAGGTTTGCTTTGAATTCTTGTTTAATGAAAGTCTTGTCACACTACAATCACAAACTTCAGTCTATTTGCTTTTTTAAAACAGGCCAGGGCAAATTAACTGTGGTTGCTCAGTAATACTCCTAAAGGAAGACCAGTGGAAACAGTTGCCCTTATAAGTCAACTAATTATTAATATATTGTCATTTAATATCAGCATAAATACAGATGTTCTCTGAGGAACATCAGTATTTCCTCACATCTGCCTTATTTCTAGGTTTATTTCTAAAGCCTAGAAATAAGGGTAACTCTGGAGGATGTACAGAGATATGCGGTTCAGATAGGAGAAAAGGTTGACAACTTTGTGCATGAACTGCAACATGAGAGACATTTTTCTAAAAAAGTCGTATAAGGTCCAATTTAAAGTTTGCCACAAATCACGGAAGAGACAGAAAACGGCATGTTGAAGAAAGAGGTATTGATAGAGAAGACCTAAATTAAACATTTGGCCTACATGCAATGTCTTGCAGAAAACCCACCACTGTCGACACATCACACCCACAGTCAAACATGATGGTGGCAGCATCATGCTGAGGGAACATTTTTCTCTGCCAGAGCTTTTGTTAGTTTACAGAAAGATGAATGGAGCTAAAAACAGGGCAGATCCTTCAGGACACCTATTAGAGGCTAAAAATGACTTGAACCCAGTGGATGACCCCCACCAAAGTTGAAAGGTTTAACAAGTCCGAACCTAAATCTAATTCAGAATCTGTGGCAAAACTTGAAAATAACTGTTCTCAAATCCTCTTCATCCAGCTGGACAGGATTTAAGCTACTTAGCAAGGAAGAAAAGCTGAACTCGGCCATTTTAGTCTCTTGACAAGCAAAGCTAAAACACTTGCAGCTGTGAATTCAGAGGGGCAGCACATAAATACAAGTGTCAGACTTCTATTTGGAAAAATTTCTTAAATAGTAGGAATTACTTTTCCTTCAAAAACAATGCACTACTTTGGATGGTCCATCATAAAAAAAACAAAAAAACAATGATATATCTTTTCACAAAAAGCACAGGGCATGAATACTTTTGCAACATGCACTGTAGATTTAGGCAGATACAGCAGCAACATCACCTCTAATGGGAGCTGAAGGCATGGTCTCATTTGACAAAGTCAGGTTTTGAACAGCTCCAAGTTTGTGTTGCATCAGAGTCAGACAACCTCCGGGCGGGTTGCAAGAATCCTGATTGTTTCTGCTGCTTTATTCAGCCACAGAGGGTTAGAGGGAAACTAGAGAGAATAGGGAGAATCTGTTGAGTTGTTGAAGCTGGGAAAGCTTTTAAAGCAGGGAGGGGGAGGTTGTGGTTGCATTCTGATCCTAAAACACAGGTGCTGCCTTCCTCCTGAGCTGCAGCCCACCCCCTCTCCCCCAGCTGCAGAGTGTTTGTCCATCTGATCCTCTGTTAAATCCTGATTATTATGGATTTGTCTTTTTCCAAACCTGTGATTTGCAAAGACGAGCGTGATAGAGGTCATCCCGTAAATGGATCTGACAGTCGGGGCTATTTGTTGGCAATCAAACTAAGGCAGCAATTTCAACTCTGTTAAAGGTGCGAAAAGTAAATAGGGTAGAAAATATGAGGCACCAATCCTCGTCGCATGTCAGAAGAAGTGTAGCCTAATTGAAGTGTCATCGGTGATAGGACTGTGTGGATTTAGTTTCAGTCGGTTTTAAACATATATAGGCTATATATATATATATATATATATATATATATATATATATATATAGACTATCAGAGCGAGAGAGATATTAGCGCTACTCTTAAAAAGATCAGACCCGATCTCACGCCCACTAATCTA
>CAEGAD010000834.1:0-13099 GCA_903067055.1 Poeciliopsis paucimaculata
TGTGCCTCTCCCAACAATCGAGGACCCCTCTGTGACACATTTAGTCGACATCCCCTCTGCTCACCCTGCGAGAGCAAGGGTGATTCGAGAGGTCAGGAGTTCAAGCTTTCCTCACAAATCTATGGAGATTTTCAATCCAGAACGCAACAGGAAGAAAAAAATGTCTTTTACATCTAAAGATCTGAAGATCTAAAGTTTTGGATGCAAGTACAATTTGAAAACAATCTTTAAGCAGGTATTAAACATTCTTTTGATTAAAAATAGTTATTTTTATTGGGTTGATGTAATTAAAATATTTAAAGTTTCATTTTCATGACCTGTTAGTGAAAAATAAAGAGAAATAAAGGTGTTAAAACATCAGTTTTATCTAATTAATGTTCAATAATCATCTAATTTATTGAATATTGAATGGGTGTGTAGTGGCAGAATCATGCTGTGGGCATGGGGGACACTTTTCTTCATTGGGGACAGTGAAGCTAGTCGAAGTTAATGGAAAGTAGAGTGTAGAAACACAAGAGCCACGGGTATAATTGAATGATTTTGAGCAAGTGTTAGAATGGCCCAGTCCAAGACCTGTATCCAATCAAGGATTTGTGGAAAATTGTTCTTCAGAGGCTCTTTGACTGATGTTGGTGCTATATTGTAAACAAGAATGGACCAGAAGGTCCATACGAGAACAAGAATGATGCACTTCCTTATATTGGGATTTAACAACGTATTGTAAAATCCCAGTATATTGAAGTGTGTGGTTTTTGACTGAAAGAATGTGGGAAAAAGTTCAGACATGAACACCTTTGGCACTATAACTTTCTTCATCCGTAAAGCCGAGAAAAACTCTGTTGCTAAGCTACTGGATTCCCAACCTTTAAACCCTGCTGTCCAAAAAGACCCAAACAAATGTTCTCCCTAATCCCTTGTTTTCCACAAGCTGCTCGAAAACAGCCCCGTGTCAAAACAACTGGGCGAGATATATTGGTGTGGGAGTGTTGTTCAAATTACAATCCGCAACGCAGAGCTGAGGTCACAGGAAGAGACTCGCCACCACATATTAAAAACACTGCGCTCCGGTTCATAAAGCTGTCACAAAGGATGTCACAATGATTGCAAGTTAAGGGCTAAAACTATGGGATTCATACCGTTAAGTAGTGCACAAACCATCACCATCTACTTCCTGTCCCAGCAGCCAGCGTGTGGAATGCCGAGGTGGGGTACACCCTGGATGTGTTCGCTAAATTTTCACCTCACTTAGCTTCACCAGCATTAGACATTCATTTTGGATAAACGAGGAAAGCATCTTTAATTAGGCAACTAATGCAGCTAGCAGGGGGGCTTCACTTTGACTAACTAGCTATTAGCTTTCCTCAAGGTTCCCACGCTCCAGAATGTTCCAGGCTAAAATTATCCAGAGTTTGGGTCTGAAAATTTCTAACTAGAACTTGAGATTTGATAGAAACATTTATCTAAATTTAATATTTTATGTGACAGAGCCGCATGCACAGGATCTTTAATGAGGTAACTAATGCAGCTAGCTGAATAGCTAGCTATTAAATCGCATCAGTTGCCTCATGTCGGCTAGTAGCTAGCTAGGGCGAGTAGCTAGCTAAGGCTAGTAGCTAGCTAAGGCTAGTAGCTGCTACTAGCTACAAGCTGTCTAGTAACTAGACTAGCTGTCTAGTTAGTAAAGCTAGTAGCTGCTACTAGCTCTAGTAACTAGAGTGGGTGACTGTGGCTGTGTTAAGGGTGACTGTGGCTGTGTTGCAGAGTAGTCGTCTTGCAATCGGAAGGTTGTAGGTTCGATTCCAGCTTCCTCCTGCCACATGTCAATGTGCCTCTGGGCAAGGCACTTAACCCCAAATTGCCTACCGGTCTGCGTATCGGTGTATGTATGTGTGTGTGTGAATGGGTGAATGTGACTCTAGTGTAAAGCGCTATATAAGTTCAGTCCATTTACCATTTAGACAACTAGTCTAGTTACTAGACAGCTAGTAGCTAGCCAGATTAAGTAGGTAGCTATTAACTTTCCTCAAAGTTCCTACGTTCTAGAATGTTCCACGCTAAAAAAAGTCCGAAAATTTTCTACCAGAACTCAAGATTTGATAGAAAGATTTTAAATAAATATTTTATCTAAATACATTTTTTATTTGATAGCGCTTAAATAAAAACTTTCAAATTATAGCAATGCCATGTACTGTGGTGACACTAAAGTTTAGATTCAAATTAGTGATGCTTTGGTGTATAAGAAAAAAATAGACAAAATACACATGACTGGGTTGTTCTTAAAATCCTAATGAAAGGTTCAACCAAATCTGAATGTCAAAGTTCTCTCACAGCATTTCTATCATAACACATCTGTTACTAACTTGGCTAAAATTCTAATTATTTTTATTTTTTGTTTCATAGGATCATATGATTCACATCTGTTCCTCCACTGACCCGTTATACCCCTACTGTGGTACATCAGATTTCAGAACAAACAAAATGGTAATAAAGGGGGGGGGAAAAAAGGCATGGTATTTTTAAATGTCGAACATTAAGGTCCAGTCTTCACCTCAAAGTCAGAAATAGCTGCCACAGACCAGAGAGTCCCATTAAGCCCTCAGAGATGGAGGTGGTGGTTGGGTTCACAAATTATTAAGTGGTTAAGGCAGGAGTCCACCCCTCTGTTTCCTCAGTCACATAACCCTCTTCCAGGAATCCTCCCTACAATCAGAGGTTAAACAACACACGCAACACCCAGCTCTAAAAACCAGCACTTCAGCACTGTTGACTGATAACAATGACTAATCAGCAGTCACCTTCTGACTTGAATAGCAACAAGAAGAGGCTCTAAGAAAGCGTGAAGATGAAACATGTATCGCTTTCAAATAATCTTTTTTTTTTAATCAAAAACAAGACATCCTCTGACAGTGAACCAGATGCAGCAGTATTTAGTTTTTGTCACAAAGTCACAAAACTTCTGTGCATTTCACCGGGACGTTATGTAACAGACGGAGGACGAGATCACACCGTTTTCAAACATTGTTTCTTTGCAAATAAAAAAATCTGAAAAGAGAGACACGCATTTGTATTCATCCTCCCTGAGTCAATACTGAGCTGTGAAGTAACTATGAGTCGTTCGGCTTCTTCTTGGAGTAATTACGATGTTTTTGTTTTTTTGTTTATTATGGCGGCCTAACGTTACTTGTGTTGCGGCAGTCTTAAAAAAAAAAGAAAAGTTGCACATTTTTTCAAAGCTTTATTTTTGCCATTACGTGGTCTCACAAAAAAAGTTGAAACTGCTGCACATTACCTTCCCCCCGAAAAAGACAGGATTTTAACATAGTTAATATGAGAAGTGCAAGTAACATTCTCAAGTACCTTTTTGAAGTAGCACCAACAAATAAAGCAATCTCCTTTGCACTTTGTCAAAGTGCAAAGGAAATACTCCATATATTAGCATGAACCAGCGCATACCAGTACAAGCAAATCCTATAGAACTTCTCAAAACATGTAATTAAACATTTCACGTTTAATGACATAAACATGTAATTATTTGGCAAATAATTACATGTTTCTGCAAAGTTGCATTAAAACTTACATTAACTGTCCATTAATAGAATCAACTTTGCATTTAAAGTTGTGACAACAGTTGTAAACATTCATAAAGACTCGTTCAGGTTCATGACAGGTGTTATGTCAGGTTTATGCACACGGCGTCAAATCAAGTGTGGTCAAAATTCAGCTGAGTTGCAGTGATTGGTCAGAAAAGAAGGAAATACGGCAAACATTAAGGCGATTGGTTAGATTTGCGGAAAGTTGCCATGACTGGTAAAAATGGCAACGAGTGAATTTGCGTTAATATTTGCAATCGCAACATTGCAACATCCTGGAGGATACTCATCCTTATTTAAACTTCGCAACTTTACTCCTGTGGAAACCAGGACTCCACTGCATCATTCTCACAACTCTGCCCAAATTTTCCTGGTCTTTTTTTAAATACTAACGTTTTTTTTTTGTTTGTTTTGTTTTGTTTTGATTTTTGTCACAAAAATACAGTCCACAAACACGCCGAACATCCTCTAATCTCCAAACAAGCTTAGAGAAAACATATTTTTGTGCATGGAAAAAGGCTTTGTCTAATATTACACAACAACATGCTTTGAGATCTGCTGCGCAAATCGAAACTCAAACAAAGTTCCTTTTGATCTTCCTGCCCATGCTGGGAGGAAAGAAAACAGCAGATGTACACCGGCAGACGAGGAGAAGCACGCATCCCGCACAGTGCGAACATGGGAGGGGGAAAAGACGTGACAGGAGGTTTCTATCTTCTCTGGCTTTATCGAGCCGCTGGCCGTCGCGAGGGGATGAATCACGACTTGGACGGCTTGAAACGGGCCAGCGAAGGTATTCTCCCACAGTTCAGGGATGCTCATGGTAGGTAAATTAGAGGCTGTAAATTTCGGTATGCCACGGAGTCCAGCAACCTGACAAAATCTAGTCGAGCTGCGAGATTTACAGCACAGCAGGGATCTATTCTGTAGAATCATGATACCTGTCATATTCACTGTGATATAGATCGCCGCTGGGCTCGTTTTACATCTGCACGAGAACAAACCAGTTCTTTCACGATGATTTTTCATGGGTACATTGCAATTAGAATCCAAAGAAAACTTTATAGTCAGGAATCTGTGAAGGGAAATAATTTGGTTACCGAACGCAGAATAGCTCACGTCTCAAAACTGCTCTTTTTAACCTAAATTATCCCACATTAAATAAATAACTAAATAAATAAAACATTACCTCAATTAATTTTTATCCTCTGTGCATTTTGTAGCAAACCGTGCATTGCTGTTAAGTAAAACATAACTTCAACCCTTCATTTGAATAAATAAAGAAAACATCCATCAAAAGAAACTGAAATATGGAGCAGCACCCATAGACACATGTAAATCTCTAATTTCGGGTTTAGCTAATATTAGCATTTAGCTATTTCCTGTTTAACGTTCTACTGTTGATTTTAGACTAGACAAGGTCCAATTTTAGAGTGTTTTAATATAGCAAGTCAAGTATTAAATACAATTTATATGAGCTTTAAATCGTAATCTACCCACATGTTAATCATTTTAGAAAGTTTGTCTAATGCTACTTTAATCACCTATAAAGTGGATAAAGACGACACTACTGTATTTATGACTTAGCATTATCTTTGACTAGAGTGTGGCAAATTTGAAACAAATAATGCAGGAACACCATTCTCATTCAACAAATAGTTTTTTTTGCTGAGTTTTTCACATCCCTGAAACTTGCTAGGCTAGCATGTCTGGAGCTATTAGCATGTACCTGCTAATACAAAACTACTCTCATTATGAGGTTGTAGATCACACATTACGCCTCTGCTGCACTACAATTACTTTTTTTTTAAGGATTTCTTTCCCTTTGTTGTGACAATTATCTGTCTGCACAATCAATTAAAAAACACGACTAAGTAACGTCTGCGATACGACAGCAGGAGTTAACAACGAAGTCAAAACAACAAAGATCTGGGCGACCAAAGCAGCGCCAGGCTGCAGCTTGTGTTTACCAAGATGTTTACCCTTTCCTCAAATTCGTTAATTCTTTTTGCTTAGAATTAAAGTTTAAAGGGAATAAAAAACAAAAGAAGTCTGTGAAAAAAATGTGTTTATTGCTTCGTAATTGTTGTGGCTTCTAGCAGGGAAAGTACTTGTGTGCAAAGCAAGTAGGAAAATGGGACCCTTATGTCAATGTTTCCAATAATCGATCGCCGAATATTCAGCGTAGGTATGCACAAAACACAATTTTTATATTTTTTTTTTAAAGGGAAGCATTTTTCTCAACTCTGCAAAAAAATATCTTTGTTGAAAGGAGGTCAGGGCTTCTATAAACACACAAAGACCTACATTTTTCAAATTCATACTTTGCGTTTTTAGGTTGCCCACAGTACTTAGGGGCTTTTTACCCCATTCAGGAAAGGCAGGTGTTTTAAACAATTAGAAGATTGGAAAAAACGAACAATCAAGGAGACCAAGACCAAGGGCTTCCCTACTGGTCAAAGAGGGATGTACAACATGCTCAAAGTAGAGAGTTTGCTCAATTTTTAAAAATAAAATGGAAAACAAAAAAGTTGACTTTGTCATTCTTAAATGTATGGATGTTTTTTTTTGTTAGACCAGAACAAAAACAGTTTGTTCAGACAATGGGTTCTCGTAATTGGTCCGGACGGAAGAAGGAACTTACATGGAGCGAGGTCAGAATACAAAGGGTCGATGTTGTGCAGCAGCTCCTGTCTGGGCGAGGCGAAGCCTCTGCTGCAAAAAAAGAAAGGAAAAAAGAAAGGGAGGGGGCGTTACTGTTGAACACATGGACAAATACACACACACACGCGCACACACACTTACACACACACACTCAGAGGGATGGTGACGTCTGACTCATGCACAGTGAAAACCCCGGTGGGATCTGTAAATGTGAACCAGCTGGTTGCCGTTTGCCAGCTTCTGACCGCACTCCACCGCCGAGAAAATGCTCCCCTCGCGTTCACCACACGCTCTGATAACACAACTAAAATAACTCTGGCTCTTCTGCTGCCTGCTGCTCGGTTCCTGTCCTGCCGTCGGTCGACAGGTCGGCCTCTTGGAGCCGAGTGGAGATGTACGGCGTTGTCGTGGAGCGCCAACAAGTTGCAGTGTGCTGATTCGGTCCAACAGATCGCCAATAATTGATCATGATTGCATGTCAGGTGGCATAACTATTTGTCCTGTTTCTTTTTTTTTTCTGTTTTTACTTTTATTGCCTGTTCGAAATAAATCAATAACAGTACATATCGTGAAGGACACATGATCAACATCAGTAAATAATAAGAATTGAATAATTGCACTGAACTTCGATGCAGAACCGCACAGCATTCTGGGAGATGTGGGCAGAGGAAAGGCTTTAGCTTATCAACCTCTCAAAACTAGCTAAGCACGGTTGGTGGCATCAACTAACTCACTCATCCTTTGGTTACCTAGCAACAACCTGTTGAGTGACTAGCGCAGCAGCAGGTTCGTGATTCCCCACCACACCTCATAACTGTTTACAAATAAACGACGACGATGTGGAGTGAAAACTGTGGCTGAAACAGGAAAGGCCACGCCCCACATTGGCAGTAATTCAGATATTTACAACTAAATTATCAATGTCGACTGATTTGAAAGTCTTATATCGCGACATGTTTTTCAGCCCTAAAATAAGACGAGGGCAGACACAGCTCCTTGAATTGAAAAAGGTCGCTAATCCTCTCAGGGGCAAAAACAAGGGAATTTACAAAAGTAATTCAATCGATCAGCTCTGTTGATACGGCGTCCGCATAAAAAGATCTGCTCTGAAACCAACTGACAGCAGAGCATCACGGGCAGTGAGGAGGAAGAGGAGAGATTTGTGTGTGAACGAACAATGGAACTTCCTCCCTTTTCTGCTCGCATTGCCACGGTAACAAACACAGATCATCCAGGTTTAGGGAAGCAGATAGAGGGGCAGCACCTGATGGTCTTCCACACGTTGAAGCCGTCCAGAGGCTTTGTGCCGCTGGTGCTGCCTCCCGCCAGGCCGACCAGGGTGGGCAGCCAGTCGGAGACGTGGATGAGCTCCTGGCTGACGGTTCTGGGTTTTTCCAGCAGCGGGCCGGCAACGAACCCCACTCCCCGCACGCCTCCCTCCCACAGCGACAGCTTCCTCCCACGCAGCGGCCAGTTGCTGCCACCGTACACCGTCTGACCTCCGTTATCTGGTGGAGAAAAATAGAGAAATCTGGTCAAAAGAAAAGCAGATTTCAGCTTCGAAGCCTGCGCAAAAGTCTTCATACCGCTTAAAGTTTTTACGTTATGCTAAAAACCACACATTTGGATGCGTTTTATTTGTATTTTTTGCTTTTATTGCTAAGTTGAAAGAAAATTAATTATTTTGCAATAAAAACCTGTCACGATAAATTCTGATAGACAATAAATTATCCCAAAAATGATTGCGATAGTCGATAATATTGTCGTCTTGAGACTATTTTGAGGCATATTGGTGCAAGTAGCTGGAGACAACTCCCAACCCCACGAGGGACAAGGATGCTAGAAAATGGATGGCTGGATGATGCAAGTACGCAATGTTGATTTCCAGAGAACATTTAACGCTGCAACTGGAAGACATTTTAAAAATCCAGAATAAGAAAACACAAAACAACCGAAACAATAAATAAAACAGATTATGAAATGTATCATTAGGCTCAGACAGGCAAAACTGCCAGTTGGGACTTAAATAGACAATAAAAGTGCAAACCCAACTACTTTGTCAAATGTTTGCAACATTTTTTGTGATTTTAATGTCCATAGTGTGCTATAGACGCTAAACAGACTAACTTAACTTACTCACTCGCATGCCCATTCTGATTTATTTATTTACATTTTTGTGACACTCAGGCTGTCATCATCCCATTACGTGGGTCCAGTATAAACACACATCCCCCAGTCACGTCCAGCCAGGGATCCCCTTTCAGTAGCAGGGTGCCATGCGAGTCCAGGAAGTAGTCTGTGTCAAACTGTTCTGGAAAAACTCTCTCCTTAATGCCTTTACAAGCTGACCTGTTCGCTCGTCTCCTCCGCGCCGGTTTGGCCGCGGTTCTTGCTCGCCCAGAGAGGCGGTCGTTTTACAGTAAGACGGCAGAGCGAGTTCAGGGCTCATTTACTTCCTGTTAGTCACGACACGAAGGAGCCAAGCACAACAGCTCGACCGGGGAGATGGATAAAACTTTTCACCAGGGGGAGCGGGAAGTGTTTCATGAAGTGTAAAAGGTTGCGTCACTGATTATCGACACACTGCACTGCGTGTTTTGTTTTTTTTTATTATTACTGTAAGCGTTTGCAGTGTTTCCGACCAGCAGTGAGCCAACCATATGCGTGGAAGAAACAATGAAACGGGACCACCTACTGCATCCAACCTCACGTTTTCACTATCAAAGCATTGTTCCTGTTTTCTAATTAGCCATTAAAAAGCATGAACGCCACTAAAAATAACCCTCAAAGTGGTTGCCTACCTCACATGCTAACCATTAGATGTTCCACATGTGGAAAACTGTGAGCGGCAACATGTTTAGATGACCAGATGATGTTCTCTCATAAATTTCTTTCAGATGGAGGACTGCCAAAAGGCCAGAGACTTTGACTGGCCTCAAGAAGTGCAGCGACATGCTGCCCTCTAGTGGGACATCAGGATATTAAAGATAAGAACAGGTTAAGATCAGCTTGGTTATTCTTTTTTTTTTTTGGCAAGCATGTAATATTTTAGTCTCTAGATGTGCAAAACTATCTATCTATCTGATCAGAGGTCTTTGGACAACTTTGACTAAAAAATTAACAGGAACCAGATGTTGTTTTGAAATAGAAATATAATAAGAAATGCAAGTTTTTCCTTTTTTTTTTATTTTTTATATTTGCATTGTATTTTCACAATTAAAGACAATAAAAGCATCGCATGCTTTTACATTCGTTTCCTTGTTATTAGGTTCGAGTCTATGTACTTAAACAAAAAATCCATCCTCTTTCATGTGTGTTTCAAGTACTACAATTAGAAGTAAAATGCTGGTTCTTTAAAAATGCTGAGAAAATTTCAAGATGTTTGTCTAAAATGTGTCTTTTTGTTCAATAATGATGCAATTTTTTCAAGTTTTATTTCACTGTCATGAGGTCAAAATGGCTCTTTAGGTAAAGGTTACAGATAGTTACGTTATGCATCTGTATTACAGTGAAGTAAAGGTAAAATAAAGCTGTTTTTGTTGGGGGTTTTTTAACAGAATTACTAGAAAGTGCGGTGTGTATTTGCGTTTGGTTCTGTAGGTTAGCGTACGCTTGTGTACCTGTGGAGAACACGAGGACCGTGTTGTCCCAAAGTCCTTCCTGCTGCAAAGCCAGGCTGATGTTGCCCACGGCCTCGTCCATGGCCGACACCATGCCTGCGTACAGCCTGCGGTGACGGTCCTCAATGAAACTGTAGGGGCCCAAGTACCGCTCCGGTACCTGCAGGGGTGAATGAACTGCCTGCAGCGCCACGTACAGGAACAGTGGCTGAGAGAACAGAGAAAAAATAATAATAAATTTCATATACGCGGCAGGGAAACTAAAAAAAAAAAAAAAGTGTGTATATCACCTTGCTGGAGTTGTGTTTCTTGATGATGCTGACGGCTCTCTGACTGAACAGCTCAGTGGAATAGTCTCCTTTATACGCGGTGGCCACCTCTTCCCCGTCCCTGAGGTCCAGCGCACAGCGCGTCAGGTTCAGAGGAGCGATGTCATAGCAACGCTCGTGAGTGAAGTAGTCCTCACTTCCCGTCAGGTAACCTGCGACGCAAAGGTTATGGCTTCAAACATGCAGCCATGAAACTTTTCTTCATTTCTTTACTAGAATTTGTGTTACAGTATCATCATATTATGCTACATATGTTTACAATGTTGAAGTGATTGGAGGAACTTTGGCTAACACAAATGCAGTTTGCAGAGATATTGCGAGGGAGTGTTTATTTTACTGTTATATCCACTCCGACCACCAGATGTCAGTAACACACAAACCAGGAGAAGGTGGCGCATGTTTTGGATGTTTCCCTGGTTCTGAACACCTCAATGGCTCACGACCAGGCCTCAGAAGAGCTTCGATTAGGGTTGCCACTTTCAGAAATCGAAATAAGGGACGCTTACCAGAACTGTACTCCAATCACAGTAGCATAACTTCAACACCTTTATACTTAAGTAGATTTACTTGAGTTTTAATGAAGTATGTGTTTGGTAAAAATCCACTCAAGTACTGAATAATTGATCATAACTCCTGATTTAAGATTCAAAATGTGTCCTGAGACAGCCCAAAATATAAAAGTTATGTGAACATTCTGGTATTTTAAATAGTATCACCAAAATACTTATACAAATAAGGTGTTAGGCTTTCTAGGACGTAGTGTTCCGGTTGGGAAATCCTTTATCTCCCGCCACGACAATTTAGTTGACCTTAACACAGAAGCCCTCAACCCCCGGGCTGCACAAGAAATAATTAAAAATTTCCGTTATGTATTATCTGACTCTGGAAGATCTTTTATTTTGAAAATCCTTTAACCGGATTCTCTCGGTTACGTCTTACGCGCCAACATTGAGCCCACAAGCAGCAAAATGAGTTAGAAACGAATCAGATGTCTTTAGAAAGTTGCTAGTTTGTTCAATCTCCACGCCACTGCTTTCTGATGTCGTTGCTTCTCTCACTGGACAATTGTCCCATCAATATTTTTCCCCCATGAACCTACACACAAGCTGGACCCTGCTTTTTTTCTTTTATTTCTTCAACTCACACATGGAAGCTTATATGAAAATTAAATATCCTCTTTATAGAAATGAAGGATTTCTACTATTTAATACAAACCAAAGTATGTGTCAAAGCCGCGGCGCGTGGGCAGGCAGTCCTTCTTGTACATGCCCAAGTGCCACTTGCCCACCATGTGCGTGTCGTAGCCCGCCTCCTTCAGCAGCTGAGGCAGCAGTTTCTCATCCAGAGGGACGCAATACGGCTGGCACGGCCAGATGATCTGGTGCTGCATGCCTGTGTGGATCTGAGAGGGTTGAAGGTAACCAGACTGTTAGGAAACAGATGGGAAAAGTGGAAAAAGCTATTGGCAAAACTAGCAAAGAGGGAACTGGCAGCCTGTGATGTGGTAGAGATGAAGCAAAAAAAAAAAAGTTGCAAAATGAATGTCAACATGGCTTCCTTTTCTAAAACTACGTCTATAACTCTTACATCTCGAATTAAGCACTCTAATCATTTTGCTACTTGGGTGGTTAAAATGACAGTAAAGGCAACACTTCATTTTTTTTTAATTACTCTGACTTTACCATCCAATAAATCAGTTGTTCAACAGCAGAAACGTAAAACTTAAAAACTCAGTTTAAGTTTATATTTTACAGTCATACACAGTGTTTTCTATTGACTAGGTCAAAAAGTCAGCATGTATAAATGTAATGGGGTTTATTTGGTAAATGTCAAGTAAAAAAAAAAAAAAAAATTCTGTTTTCTTTCAGAAAAATGTCTGATGTAGAACTAGTTCCTGAAAGTATATTTAGATTAGGACAACTATTTTTAGCAGGCAATTGCTCAGTTTTAATAAAACACAAGAAAGGTATTTGTTTAACAATAACAATCAGCAAAAAGAAAAAAGAAAAAGAAAAAAAAAAAAACATTTTTGAAGGTTTTAGTCTAATGGCATCAGATTGCATGATGGCCCTAATCTAGCTCCATATACATAAACCGATTGTTTTGTTGTGCATATTTGAGATTTGTGCACGTCTGGGTGTAAAATGGCAGCACTGCCCCCTGTCCTCGGGTCTCACCTGGTACCTCCCGGTCATCAGCTGGTTTCTGGACGGGGTGCACACCGGCTGGACGTAGTAGTTCTCCAAGCGGACCCCTTGAGCCGACAGTTGGTCCAGGTTTGGCGTCCTGATTTCCGAGCTGTGATAGCCCACGTCGTACCAGCCCAAGTCGTCGGCCAGGACGAAAACGATGTGAGGCGGCCGAGCTGCTGAAACCAGCCCGGTCAAGACGGACAGGAGCCCCGCAGCGAGGAGCCAGCAGTACGCCGCCTGACTTTTACCGTCCCGCGTCATTTTTAGCTCGGCAGCGGCGCCGCTTCTGGTGTAAACAAGGAAGTTCCTGCCGCCGCTTTCGGCGAAGGAAACAAACTGAAGTAGCCGTTCCGGAGCAGTGTTTTAACACGAGAAAACAGGAAGTGAGTCAATTTTGTTGTTTCAAAGTTTAGCACTACGGTGTGTAAATATAACAACTGCGTTAGCAGTCCACACGCACAGCTCATTCCCCCAGTTCCGCAAATTAAAAACACTGCCTTGGCTGCGACAGCCAATCAGAAGGCGGAAAAGAAACAGCGTCACACAGTACGCGGAAGTGTAATTTGTAGCAAAGATGAATAGGAATAAAATAATAATAATTATTATTTTATATATATATATATATATATATATATATATTAAAAAAAAAAAAATTCCCTTCTCACCCACCGCGGGTGGTTCTTATCCTCTGAGCTCGGGTCCTC
>CAEGAD010000837.1:0-50605 GCA_903067055.1 Poeciliopsis paucimaculata
CCAAGATCCATAGATACATCAGGGACAAAGCCTCAACAGACAATGTGCTCAGTGAATGTCTCAGACAACGGGGAACATAAGAGTCCTAAGTCTTTAGGATTCTCTAAAGGTTTAGTTCCCTTAATTTAGAAAACCAAAATTCAAGAAAATACCTGCCTTATCTGCCAATAAGGTCTTTCTAGGACTTTAACCTAAACACTTGTGGTTCCTTTTCTCTCAGTCTGGGACTCTAACCCAAACAATATATAATTTTTATTATTTTTGTATTATTTTGTATTGTTTTTTCTTCTTTCTTCCTGGAACTTTAACCCAGAATAACACCAATCTCTATTCTCCAGGGTGAAAGGTTTATCGGATCCTTACTATTTTATAATTTATAATTTGGAAAATGAATTTAGTAGCCCAAGTGAGTATCTCACCTGATAACAGTGGTTTGAGTTCGCTGATCCCAGCGCTGCAGCTGTGGAGCCGACCAACAGCCCTCTTTTCTCTTAAATCCTACACGAGTTTTGAGGCTGGAGTTCAGTCCAGGTTGGCGCCTTAACGCTGTTCGTCGACGTCCACGGATGTCCAGTCGAGGGATCCGGGTCACGGCACCAAATTGTCGTGGAAAAGACTATTTCCAAGCACTGTCCAGGTAGAATCACTCAATCACAATACAGAGAGCTCATAAGACAATCAATAATCAAGCCAGTCTGGATGCAAATCTCTGCCAGCCAGAGACAACATGTAAGTTTTTATATAATGATAAGAAATAAAAAACAATCTGGTCCTGATGCAGCTGTGGAAAACAACCTTCCAACCTCGTACAAGTAACCCAAATAGTTCTTCTGGTGAGAGTTCACAAACATTTAGATTGTGAACTTGGATTGTTTCCTTTGCACGTGAAACAATCCAAAGGAAAAGAGGTAAAATAAGAAGAAAATAGTACCATGGTGGACAAAGGAATGTGATGTTGTAATTAAATCTCGAAATAAAGCTTTTAGATTGTTAAAAAGAAATCAGAATTTTCTGAATGTTATTGATTATTACAAGCTCTTGTTAAAAGAACTGTGAAAAATGCAAAAAAGGTTTATTGGGGAAACTTTTGTGATTCGGTAGGGAAACAAAAATTTCAAAAGTTTGGGGAACGATAAAGTGAATGAATGAATTTAGAAGAGAATATGGATATCCAGTTCTGAAAGATGGAAATATTATTGCTGTGACTGAGGAGGAGAAGGAAAACATGCTGGTTAAAACATTTGTTAAAGTTCATAGTTGTGATAATTTAAGTACAGAAGAAAAACAAAGAAGAGTTTGTACAATTAATGAAAATGTTAATTTATTAGAAGAAAATGTAAGAGGTAATGATTTATTAAATACTCCTTTTTCTTTATATGAATTAAATAATGCTTTGAGGACTGCAACAGACTGGCGACCTGTCCAGGGTGACCCCCCCGCCTCTCGCCCAGAACACAGCTGGAGATGGGCACCAGAACCTCCCGACCCCATTAAGGACAAGGGTGAACAGATAATGGATGGATGGGATGCTTTGAGGAGATTAAAAAAATTCATCTCCAGAAAAGAAAATAGTTCTTATATTATGGTTAATAAGCTTAGTACTTCAGCTAAGAAGGTTTTATTGGAATTCTGTAATAAGATATGAGAAGTGGGTTTTTTACTTGTAGCATGGAAAGAGGCAATTATAGTTCCAATCTTAAAGCCAGGTAAAGAGCGGTCAAGTCCAGAAAGTTATAGACCTTTTGCTTTAGCTTCACATTTCAGTAAAATAATGGAGAGAATGATAAATGAAAGATTGAGATACTTTGTTGAAAAGAAGGGTTATTTATCAAAATGTCAAAGTGGATTTAGAAAAGTGTCGTGGAAAAAAAGTATTTCCAAGCACTGTCCAGGTAGAATCACTCAATCAGGTTTATTCATATATTGTGCACAATACAGAGAGCTCATAAGACAATCAATAATCAAGCCAGTCTGGATGCAAAGCTCTGCCAGGCAGAGACAACATGTAAGTTTTTATATAATGATAAGGAATGAAAAACAATCTGGTCCTGATGCAGCTGTGGAAAACAACCTTCCAACCTCGTACAAGTAACCCAGATAGTTCTTCTGGTGAGAGTTCACAAACATTTCATATGACCTGACTAGCAGATGTGACCTTATTGTCATCTTTACCATGATTGTAATTTTTACCATGACAAGAGTTAGGATCCACGGTAACATCCCGAGAACTGACCGTCTCCCAGAGCTCTGATCTGTCCATCATCTGATCATGGAGAGAGGATGGAGCTGCTGACCTACCAGGACATGGTAACCCTAACCCTTGAACTGAAATCTATATACAACTTAATGGTAAATCAGATGCCATTTATACTAAACAGAATCTTAATCAACTAATATGTCTAGTCATAAACCAATTTTAGATATCTGGAATGTAAGTGTGGTGAAGCTGCATTTATAGTAAAATGGCCTGCCATATCTGTCCACCCTTTTCTCCATTTGGTATGGGATTTTTTTTTCAAAGCATTAACAGCATGGCTTCCACCAACAGATTGTCTCTCCATGAGGCTCAAGTCCTTGCAGTTCAAGAAGCCAGTGGACACATCAGTGGACCATCAGTTGTCCAGATGTAGGGTCCGAAAAGGAAAATGACATCATAGCCATAAAGTTAGATTAAGAGAAGAAGACAGTGACTGGAGGGAGCCAAACGACCAGTTTTCATCTCTCATGCAGTCAGTTAAGAGTCTTGATCCAACCACTTCAGGATCCCCAGCTGAACCCTTAGAACCATACCTGGATCCAAGAAGCAGGAACTGGAATCTGGGTTTTATTATTTTCTAACTTTAATCATGTTTTAATGTTGTCTTGTCCTTTCAGTCCCCCTCATGGTACCTCTGACAGACAGCTCACAGGTGTCCGGATAAGCCAAGCTATTTTTATAAAGGTTATAGATGGAAATGTGAAGCGTGATACCACTGGGATCTTATTACTCTAGTCTCAACTGCATGTTTCTCTGTAGTTTACTCTCCAAAGAGGTCCTGTAATTTGTCGTTAGATTCCTCCAATGACAGATCAAAAAGACAATCAGTCCTTGGGCCAGTTTCCAAACATCATTTATTTCTGAGGAAACTTAATAGTGGTTGTGGAGCTTCCTGAATGTCAAAACGTCGATCACTGCTCCTTCAATCTCTATCAATGAGGCTCTTTTCAGGCTCTGATGGGATACAGTTGGAAAAAAGAAAGAGTATATTGGACAGCTCTGTGGGAAGGACTCTATCCTGGGACTTTTAGACGAGTTCATCCCTGTTCAACAAACTGCAATAAAATGACTGACCTCCCACATCAACATGTCAGTCAGAGCACAGATTCCTGTTTGAATAGCGTTTTACTGCTTTGTCCAAATCTACAGCAAACATTAAAGAAACCTCAACATGGTTTGTCTCCAGTAGTGGAGTCTTGTGCAGTGAAAACACATAGAAGAGGCTGAGTGTGTTACTTTTCAAGCTCTTTGGCTTCGTAAGTTGATGATTCTTCAAACTCCTCTGTTAGTAATCTCATTAAGTGCACCAGGCTGTGGTCAGTTTATGATGAAATTCTGTTCTTAGCAGAATTTCACTGGATTTTGGCTTCAGTCCTCATTATAACATTTAGAAATTTAGATATGAAGCTTTAGAATACTTTGCAACAGTAAGACCTTTTTGTGACTGCCTCTTTCACTTTTACCAGTGTGAGTAATACTTTAATAATAAGACATTTTTTCTTGGCCACTAGCTGATATTCATTTGCACGTTGCAGAAATAATGATTTCTAAAGACTGGCAGACTTCATTTGGCTTCTTGACTTTCTGGGCCTTTTTGACCATCTTTTTTATTGTGTGTTCATTGCTTCATAAAATAATTTGTGGAGAAATATATTCCGATTTGTTTTGATATGTGTTTTACTTGGGTAGCTACCAACAACTGTTGTAAATTTCACATCAGAGGAAATATTGGGAATATATTTGGAAATAATTTTGATAGTAAACACTCATACAATAACCGTTAGAAAATAAGTATAACTACAGTCTAATAACTCTCAATCCTGTTAGAACTGCAGAAAGAACGACTGGGAAATAAACTGACCAGTATTATAAGTTGGCCAGAAAAACATAATCTCGTAAAGACTGAGCTGGAACACTCCTCCTTCTCCGGTCTTCTTTGTTTCTTGCTTGCAGGATTTTCTGCAGCCCAGTTGCAGCTGCTTCTGAGTGAGGAAGCATGATGATGTGTTTGGAGAAGAGGAGAGGGAGGGACGTTCACAGGGGATTTGGTCCCTCAATAACAATCTCAGAGCAAAGGGAAAAGGCTGTTTACTAGGAAAATGTGCACTAGGACCAGACAGTGTGACTTAACATCAACAGTAATTATAGTTTTGTGAGTGTTCCAGAATTGTAAATACTATGCAAATGGAAACAGACTGATTACCAGAGGATTATATTGTCCTTCACTTCAGTTGGAATGTATCAACATAGTATTTCTGTGTAGATATGTTCCACAACCTGCTTTCCTGTCTGACCACTATCAAATAAAAGCTATTACATCTGGGGGGGGGGGGGGGGAACCAAAAAAGAAGCACTGGAAACAGAAATTATAAACTCAGTATTAAATTTATTGTTAGAAAGGCATTTTAACCCCTGAGCTTATGTTAACAAGGAAATAAATGCAGGAATAATGTGAAATGCTTATTCACACAACATCATTTGGAATAAAAAAATCTAGAAATTTGGTTTTAAAGGTTACACCAACTGCACCACTAGGAATGGGTAGGTTATGGATCATTTGAAAAGAACAAAAATAGAAATAAAAGCAGTTTTAGAAGTTGTATTTTTAAATGTACACAAAGTTCAGTCTTCATATATGTCGGTGTTGCTCTTTTTCTGTTAAATGTTAAGCTATTTGCTACTATACTTGTATTTCATGATGGCTCTATGAAGGTGAAGCGGGTGTGATCTAACTGCCTTTGTTCCTGTGTGATCGCAGGTAAAACATGGACAATTAATCACCAACTTGGATTGCAGCAATAATAAGAAACGATGGAGCAAGTCACACACTGATAGAAAAAAAATGCATCAAAAAGGTTTTAAAGTTAGTATAGAACTTTTAAATGACGGCCAATATCTTTTGATTTCTCTCAGGAGACTTTATTTTGTAAACCTACAGAGAGATGTATAATTCGTAGTTAAGAGATATTAGAAGTTCATGTTCATTGTTTATCTCTTGTATACTCAGAAGCAGCAATATGTTCCCAGCTGCCCAGTATAACGTGGAGAGATAAAAATAAACTCAGTGTTGACCTGAAAAAGTCCCTGAAGCTGACACTGGACCCATGACAGGGGAAATGCTCTCAGACTGGCTCAGAGATAATTTCTGTTTGTGTATTCATTGCTTTATAATAACCCTCAGCAGAGCATCATGGAAACTTACTAACCTCTGTTTGGCTCCTCTAAGCACTATTTATGTGAGGCCCTGTTATTTGTTCTGGTTTAGGTCCAATTGTCTTTAGCAAGACACTTTTTTTTATGAATGAAACAGCCACAAACGTTTCTAGTTATATTCTTACTAATTTAACCTGTGGACACAAACACCGACCCTTTAAAGAGAAGCTAAACTAAAAAGTATTATTTTAAACACTGTTCAACAAATAACCTCATGTGCAGTCTGTCATGAAGATTCGTTATCATTGTCTCTCTTTTTTTGTTTGTTTTCTGTTTTATGGAACTAATTTACAATTTCGCTTAACGCCCCAGTTTCATTATTACATACTCCTGCACAACGGGAAGTTACAATATCTGACTTGTAAAACTCATGATAGAAAAGTCACGTTACATAGCAACATGGGAGGACAGGAAGTGCAGATATTCACAATATGACAACAACAACAACAATAATGTGACTATAATAATAATAATAATAAAAAGTATTATTATTATTATTATTAATAATAATAATTATTAATTATTATATATATTATCATATAATATATATAATAATAATAATAATTATTATTATTATTATTTAGGGTTAATAAAATAACACTCAAAGCTTACAGAACACCATATATTGGTTTTCTTGCCGAGCTACTGACCATGATTGTGTGCTTTTCCTAAGCCGCTACCTCCAAAATACCGCTGTGTGTCTGACTTTAGGACAAACGCTCCTACAAGAACTTTATTTTGAAAGTCATCGACGCGCGTGCTCCAGTTATTCTGCGCTAGCTTGATGCGAACCCAGACTTGCCTTAGGCGCGTGTGTCTTTGGACACCGGTGAGTCGCTGTCCCTCGTCCCCGCGGTGAAGCAGAGGGGCGTCTGCGCCCTCTTCGCTGTAATGCCGCTCTGAATCGCCTCTTTGAGGGAACTATCGACTCAGACATGACTTCGGTCTGGAAAAGACTCCAGCGAGTCGGGAAGAGGGCGTCAAAGTTCCAGTTTGTTGCCTCCTTTCAAGAGCTCGTAATAGAATGCACAGAAAAGTGGTAAGTGTATTAATGTTGGTATTTGTTAAACAGAGGACATATCCGTTCCTCTCGGTGTGCCTGGTTCTAGTCAACACACATTAAAGGGACTGACTGACAGACGTAACCAGAAAGGGATGCAGGGACTCCACCCGAAGCACTCCGTAGTCACCAGAGCAGCCAGGCTTTAGGGATCCATTAACCGCTTCATCCGAAAGCCCGCAGTGAATACATGGATCTGTTCTCCTTACTGTCCCACACTTTAACAAGCGAGGCGGAAGTTGGAGCTTTTAAATGATAATGCATCAGATGACAGCGAAATGTTTGCGGGGTTAAAACGCACTTCTTGATTCTAAACTCAGTCTTGATCATTTAGTTTCCCTCAGTGACTGAATAGAAACCAGTTCTCACTAGAATGAAAGAATGTATTGTTGGATCTGCGTATTTCCCTCAGAGTTCTACTCAGATGATGTCAACATGTTGACAAATGGGTACTTCTCTCCTGCGTGGCCATTACTTCCGCGTTTGTTTTTGGAATATAAACATCAGCTGTTGTTTCCATGGGGTGTGGGAACTCTTTCCTAGGGAACAGTGACATACTTCCAAAAGTTCACAGTGGGAGCTTTACAAGTTGCCTCTGCTGTTTCTCTGGGGTTACTTTTGATTTATTATTTATGCACTGCGCCTTCCTTCTATCCATCCATCCATCCATCCATCTAGGTTGAGCTGGTACTAGGGTCCATCAACAGGTTGCAGGTAGTCCAACACATTGCTCACTTCTTTCTGTTATATCTAAACTCTGAGTTGTTATGTGTGTTATTGGTACTTCTTTGTTCATTATTAACATTCATACATCATCTTTGAATTTCAAAAGGATTCCTCAAAGTACTCACAGCACATTCTCAATTAATTATTAATTCATACATTACATTTTTATGTAAATTTGTTTTACACAGCAATTTATGCCTTAAACTAACTCAGAGCTGCCCTCTTTGGATTGAAAGGTGGCCACTGTAGTAGAATTTTCCTATTGGTTCCAGCTGCACATCTTGGTTCAGATCTACATCACAGACTCAGGTCTCATTCAGACAAGTCAGGAGTTGATATAGCAAGTTGATGGATGATGTTGCTCAACATTGCTCATGTGTGACTCATTAGCAATGTGGACCATACCTGCCATACTCCAGTTAAGGCCGGTGTTCTGACTATCAGTGCTGCCTCATCAGATTTTCCTACCGTAGCACGGAAAGATAGCTGTCTGTCAGTGCGACGCGTCCAAAACTCCTACCATCATGTTTACAAACAGAAAACTATAGCGGGTTGTGTTAATGTTAAATATATTGGATAACATTATTAGCGTGATAGCACTGAAGAGGAAGCTTAGGACCTCTGCTTAGCTTAGCATTGGAACAATTTATATCCATGACGAAACCACAAGAAGGTCACCCATTTAAAATGAAAAGCTATGGATGTATGCACTAAACCTTTTATTAGAATATCCTACCTGTTAAAAAGTATTTTAAATACAGAGGCGTTTGTAAGAATAAAACAGTATGAGAGGAAACAGGTTTTTATTGGAATCAAATTAAAGACAAACACAGATAACCACAACTCTTTTTTTGCGCATTAATTCGTTGTATGACAGACTTGATTAAATGCAGCGCAGCCACAATGTGTCCACCGAACTGCACAGGTCACTGTGCACCTGAAACGATAGGATATGATTCTTGTACACTAATATTACACCGCTATTACACAGCTTCAATCTCACATAGTATCGCTACCAACATCTATTAAGCAAGGTTTAGTAATAAAGAGTGTTATTAAACTAAAATATTTTAAAGTATAGGGACAAAAAAGCCCACAAAACAATGTATTTTGTCCTGATTAACTGCCAAATAATAACTTATTTACAGTAACGACATTGCAGATGGCAAACTATAGCCATTTATAAATATATTTACAAGCTGCCTGTCATGTATTATTAAAACCATGAAGTAATACAGCAGCTTAATGAAAGCCAGTTATAAAATAAACACATGAAACAAGACTTCCCCAGGTAGGACATATTTATAAGAAAACCGCTGAGTAACAGAGTGTGACATAGCATCGATGTGTGCATGCACATTACCACAAGGTAAGACGGACTTATGGGTAGCACAGATAAACAGAACACCTGTTAGCTAGCATATTTAATATTTTCTTGTGAATGGCCCTTATTATAGTAATTACGTAGTTCACTTAATTCAAAGTTAATTAAAAAAAATGAAATAAAATTAAGACTTCATAAAATTATTTCAGAACAGCAATTGCATTCTTCAGTTAAACTGTTCTAAATTTATCCCTGGGAATGATGCTACCAGCCACCATGTTTCACAGTGTTGTATTTTTCCATCATAGACACACACACAGGTTGTTTGGCTTGTTTGGACCCAGAAGAATATATTGCATTCTTCCACAATTGTCTTCCCTACATGGCCTGTGTCAAACTTTAAACAGGACTTCTTCTGTTCTCACTGTTGTGGAACAACACTGCATTAATTAATGTGAAATATCACTTAAGTGACCTAAATGTTGCTGCCAAGTTCCATGTAGTAATGAAACAGTCCACATTTTGTGTAAATAATTTTAGAATACGTTACAAACACAGGGGTCAAAATGAATCTGTTAATTCTCGTTCTTTTACTGCAGTTAATTTTTTTTAAAAACAGTTAACTCCCTGGCTTCTGTACTTTTCGGAAGTGATATGAAGTTTGAACATTATTTCCTTCTCCGTTTCAGCTGTTTCTCTTACAAAAGTAATCTCTAAAAGCAGCTCCACTCTCTCTCCTCTCCTGTCCTGCGCTGTGCTGCTGCAGCCCTGCAGCACCGCAGCGCTGACAGCAAAGGAAGAATACCGAAATGATTTTACTGTTGTCAACAAAACATCTTAGCAAAGCATTTTTAACATGCAACTATTCACAACTGAAGCAACACTACTCTGCCATGAACAAATAAAAAATGTGAAGAATGGTAAATACAAAAGCATCAAAGACATGAGAAAAGATTCCATGTTCCTCCTGTCACATCCTGCTTTAATCAATTGACAGTCCAAGTAACGACATTTAGAACTCATTAACTCAGTTCATTTTTTAAACAAGTAATGAATTAATCATGATTAATTCACAGAAACCCTATGATTTGTCAGATTACTGTTGTAATTGTTTGACAGCCCGGGTTACAAACTCATAACAATGCAGCATTGTAATGTGCTTAGGATTAGCTTAATGGTAGATTGATGTAAGGTAAAAATTAATGCATTAATTAATGTAAAATTGCATTGACTAATGTAAAAATTAATGCCTATTCAAATGTCAATGTATTTTATCTCTAAAATACATTTGCACTGTGTGTTGTTTTTTTTTCGTTGTCACTTAGGCAACCAGACAAACTGAGGGTGATATGGATCAGAAGAAACAGACGTCACAGCACCAAGGTTAGCGTCACCACCTATTACCTACTTATTACCACTGCTTCCTGCTGTGGTATTAAAAGTCCTCTACAATGCCCTAGTCTGGCCAGTAGCTTGAGTTTTACCAGCTGGATAACACGCCATTTTTCAATGTTGGAGCCACTTGTACCAGATGTGTTGGAAGAGAGTATTTTCATTGGAATTATGTCACACCTCATGTGTTTGAGTTACATGAAGGAAAACTAGTAGGATTTAATTGCTATGCAACAACAATAGTAGCAGAACTGTCAGTAATAATATGCTTCCCTGGGTTTTGTACATTTAGACACCAGCTCCCTTTCTATTACAAATCTGCGCAAAGCTTTTTAATATCCCAGTAACGTCAAATAACATATTTTTGAATTTGCAGCACGTCCATTAAATGAGAAATGCAATTAAAATCACACATGAATAAGTTTGTACAAAAATCACAGTGGTGGATGTAATAGCTTTGTTCACCTACATCAGTATTGACCACTATTCATTTTTTAACATGGCGTTATCTGTTTGCTGTATGAAACTGGGCTGATATTTATTTGTTTTTGGAGGGGCAGTGGAAGAGGTCGGTGGTCATGTGATAGTCATACTGTGCAGTCAGCAGTGTGATCATTTTTTTAAGGTGTCAAATGGGTAGTCAAATATATTTTATATATTCAGTATTGGTAAACATAATATAATATAAATGAAAAGTTTTGTTAGCATCTATAAAAGCAATATTAATATCGGATATTAAAATCTGGCCAAATTTTAATTTTGGTCCACCTCTAATTTTATTTGTTTTTTCCAAGTTGGAACTTTGGAATTCCTGCTTCCGAGTATAATGTAACACAATATTGTTTTAAATTGAGTTAAATTGTACACCTGCTGCGATGGGCTGGCGACCTGCCCAGGGCGTAGCCGCCTCTCACCCAATGACCACTGGATGATCCTGCAAGGATTAGTGTGTTAAAAAATGGATGGATAACATCACTATTCACAAAAAAATAAGTATCTTATTCATTGAACCTTTGGGGCTCGTACTTACAAATTGCAAACAATATGGAAAATAATATTAGATTAACTATGACATTATAACAAAAGGTTAGGGTTAAGGATCAGTTAAATTGTCTAAAGGTAGTAGTGTAATTTAAATTCATTCTCCAAAAATAGTGTCCTCCAGTGGGCTATGTTGAATCTGAATTCTGTGTTACATCCATCACGTGTTTCCTTATAAAGAGAATATATAAAGTTGTTCATATTATATTCATCTTACATGACATTTGAGTTCTCTGTTACTCTTTTCTGTTAGCTCCACAGCTGGCAGCCTGGTATAAAGAACCCATACAGAGGTCTGGTCATTTGGCAGGCTCCAGAAAGCTTAAACATCACTGTGACTCTCTTCAAGGTATGAATTTATTTTCTACTGAGAAAGCATTTAACTTATATAATGACAATTTTGTTGCGTTTATGAGTCATTTACCTAACACACAGCTACCATGATTTGTTGACCAACAGGAACCTACTGCTGAAGAGTTTGAAGACAAAGATTGGACCTTTGTCATTGAAAATGTAAGTTCATTATTAATTACATTGTTAAACATGCTCACACCCTTCCACTTGCTCTCTGCTACGCTACAGGAGAGTGTAACGTTGCAAAGACAGGGAAGCCTGCCGTGAATATGCAGGCTAGGAAGCATTGCGGCAGTTTGGCTGTAAAGTCCAGTTGTTTCTCCACCATTAGCACAGCTACAGCACACCAGCAATCTTGAGCTGAATATGTTGAATATGCTGAATGGGGGACAGTGTGAGCACCATGTATACACAGTTGATTGATGATTGATAGCTCTAACACATTCCCCTTGGTTCAGATTGGTTGTTTCCGACCAGGAGTGGTGTGTTTCTGCAGATAGCTGTAGGACCGCTGAGAGGAGACAGAGGAGTTTGATTTGTTCAGGAATTATCTGTCTCTTATTATATTATTAAGACATATTGACAGCTGTATGTAAAAAAAACAAACATATTTTTATTAAAGGTACCTATTGCACCTTTAAAGGAAAAGTACTGAAGATCAGAATTGAAAACTGTGAGTTGTTTTCTTGGTCAGTGAGTACAACACCAGTCCAGCTTTTAAAGCCTTTTACTATGAGGGCATCTTCAAAAGTAAGTGAAACATAGTGTACGTTTTGTGTCTCTTAGCTCGTGAGAAAATTCAAAATTCATGTTTCTATGGACAAATTAAATGAGGCAGCTGTGCTTTCAGTATTTGACAATGGAAACATTTAGAAAAGTAAAATTTAAATTAAAAAATGAGGTAATTTGTATTTGGTAGATTATTTCTTTGTTACAATTCTTCTTGGCAATAAATCTGACGCCTTTGGAAAGCCAGTTTACTTCCCCATCTAGTGGTGCCTCATTCATAAGGAAAATGCATATGCAGGTAGAGTTACTAAGTTCTGCATATTATGAGTTATGTCCATGAAAGATTTTCCATATCCTCTTTGCCTTTGCTAGATACCTTCTTCTGCTGTTGGCTTCTACATTTCAAACTTTGGGATAACCTTCGACTCAGATTTTGCCCTGGAATATCATGTCTGGTCCATTTCTGTTTCTACCTGCAAAATAATGCCAAACAAAACCCTATTGCCTCTCATCCAGAAAAGAAAATCTTAATTCGAGCTTTTGCTTTGTCTCATTCTGATTATTGCAATGCACTTTACACTCGTTTAACCAAAGCTTCCCGATCAGTTTGGCAGAATACTTTTGCCAGGCTCCGGACCGAATCTTCAAAATGTTGTCATGTAACTCCACTTCTAATGTAACTTCATTGGCTCCCGGTTCATTAGTGAGTGGATCTCAAGATATTGGTGTTATCTTGAGAGGGGCTACATAAATAAAATTTTACTTGAAATAATCCTTTCTGTTTGGGTATGTGTCAGGTGTTGTCTTGTTTTGACCCAGTTTACCTGAACTGGGTCAAAAGAAGGAATTTGTTTGCAAACTAAATATCTTTGTGTATTCTTTCAGGAGACAAAAGGCCGTAGGAAAGTTTTAGCATCAGCTGATGTTAATATGAAGAACTACGCCAGTGCAGCCGTAGCTCAATACAACATAACACTGAAGCTCAAGCCGCTGTCTGTGAAAGTGGTGGAAGCCACGCTCATACTCAACCTGTCATGCATCTTTCTCAAGGAGGGAAAAGCTACGTAAGTTTGAGAAAATCTCAGTATTTACCTTTGTACTTCAGAGGCACATTTAGTAAAATCCTAGAAAACTGAACATCACCTACCTGACCTGGTAGAAACTCTGCATGTCCAATGGACAGGTCCTTTACACAGCTGGTGGTGTGTTTGCCCATGTTTGATGTGAGTAGTGATTCCTGTGGATTCTCTCTCTTTTTTCTCCAGGGATGAGGACATGCAAAGTTTGGCCAGCTTAATGAGCATGAAACAGAGTGACATAGGCAACCTGGATGACTTTAATGACAGCGATGATGAGGCAGGCGAAGAGAGACGAGTCATCCTTGGAACTGGGCAGAGCATCCATGTTGCTGGTAATACTGCACATTTTTGAGTTGGTGCTATTATATGATGCTAATCCTTTTCCCATGTGGTTTCTAATTTTAAAAGAAAAGAAATTAGAATTTTTCTGTAGTAAAAGCCATAGAGACCCACTCCTGTTTAATGTTATGAACATTAATAGTAAGCCCAGAGTACAGTTACTATTCTCAGGGTTTATCAAACTTCCTGGTTTGCTAGCTGTAGCGAAATGTTTCATTGTGTGTTTTGTTTGATTTTTGATTCAGGCAAGGTTCTAAAGTGTGTTATCTTACCGTTTATTTCTGTCTAAATTACAACTTATGAAGTAAGTTTAAAGTTAAAAGAAAGGAGTGTTTGCAGTCTGGGTTTACAGCCAGGTGAGGCTGTAAGGTGTGGAAGCTGCAAGGTCAGAGGTCAGGATTCTCCTGATCTTTCTGCTTCTTTTGAGCCTTTCTTCCTCTCGTATGCCTTTTTTTTCTGCTTTTATTTATTCTGGTGAAACTACTACTCCTTTCTTTTATTCCTTCCCTCTGCTCTTCTGTATCTTTTGTCTTATGCTACCTCCCTTCCCCAGCTTCCTGCAGTGTGAGTACACAAGATCTGACTGGGAGGCCTGAAAGTCAATCGGGCCTCACAGGTAACGTTCTGTTCACTCTGCAATCTCCTTCTTTACATCCTTGTCATATAAAATGTGCTTTCTTCATTTTCATTTTCACACGTGTCCCTTCATTTTGTGAAATGTCTTTGTTTTGTTTTCTGCCTCATTCCAATCTCCCACTTTTCTCCATTAAACCTCCTACATCCTTTCACCTCTTCCCTCCCGTATCTCATCTTTTATGTTTCACTCAGTAACCGTTGGGACGGACAGGATAAAGTCCTCTGGCATTTCCTCCATACATGCTCCCTTATTTGAACCTGAAGGCTCTTCAAATCCGCCTGTCTTCCTGCAAACCCACATGCAACCACCAAGCCCCACCCAAACGGGTCGGCCTTCACCTCATGCCAGTTCAGGGCTGACTTTTACACAAGCTCTTCCTCCAGTACTTCCAAAAATCTTTCAGTCAACTTCCAGATCAGGTATCTGCCCAGAAACTCCTAGTCCTTTGTTCGTGCTTCTATCTTTATGGACAGAGGATTTTAAGTAGGGCTGCCCAGAGTGAAAAAACAAAAAAAATCACTATTCTAGCAATTTTTTTATTAATTATTAGCCCTCATTTTCTGACTCTTTTCTCTGTGAGCCATTACAAAACGTTCCCCTAAAATCTCAGTCACTAAACCATAAAAATGATGTGGAATTTGAGGACAGCAAAAGTTCATCCAACTAACCAGTTTTAGTCATATCAAAAAGTAGGACACACCGTTATGTATACCTCATCCATTTATCACCAGAAAATAAATCAAATTCTTGGTAAAATGCAATAATTACTTTTTCTGTTTTCTCATATGTTTTGATGGATTGAGGAAACACCCTACCCCATAAAACCTAGCCTAGACAACCATTTAAAGTTGTCCCACAGCATCTTAATAAGATCAAGATCTGGGCTTTGTCTAGGTCCAGGACTTACCATCTCCACATTCTCAGCCTGAGAATTGGTGGCTCTGCTTGGGTTGCTTTGGGTTTTTGACAGATTGCTGGGTTGAATTCTGCTTCAGGTTTAATTATTTTTCAGGTGTTTGCACATTTTCTCAAAGACCCTCTGATGGTGGCCAGGTCCTTCTGCAACAAAGCATCCTCAAAGCATGACACTTCCACTTCTATGCTTCAAAGTATGTCTGCAGTTTTGTTCATGGAATCTGAGAATCCTGTGTTTGATTCAGGCTAAATGGCTTCTTTTCCGATTTCCACATTGTTCAGTTTTAGTCCAAAAGTGCTTATTCCAGAAGTCCTGGTGCAATGGATAGTGAGCTATTTAAAATAAATTGTCTAAATTATTTAAATTTGTAGACTATTTAAAGTAAATTATTCAAAGTGATTTTTCTAAATTAAGAATGTTGTAAATTGTTTATGGATGTTTGTCTGTTTTGATTAGCATTGTTGGTGGTTTATATTTTGTTTATTTAATGGCATTTGCACTTTGTAATGTTTTGGGGGTTTTGTATGTACCTCACGAGCTGCCATAGATAATAGGGCAGGCCCTATAAAAGCAGGTAGAATCATTGTGCCAATGATTGACTTGAACTGTCAAAATGTTTGGCACAAAGAAATCAACACTTAGTGTTCCCCAGTGAAAGCAGCGAGGTACGTTTTTGTTTTGTTGTTTGTATTGTAAGTTTATGTTTTGTATTCTAATATTTCTATGTTTTAGTTTCCACGGTGACTGAGGTAATTGTGGTTACTACGATGATCATGGCTAAAACGCTAAATTCACCCGTTGAGACTGGCTTATTTAAGAGCAAAAGTTTCCCTCTTATAAGAAAAGTCTCAAACGCCTTCTGTAAGTCCTGTCATGACGTTAGATGTTTTATTATTGTCTTGTGATGAGTCCTCTGGTTGAACTTGCTGGGACAGGCAGACTTTGGCATGTTGGCAGTTGTCTTGATATTTTCTGTACTGTTGGAAAGAGTGATTTCAGGTAGTTTTAAGAGCTCTCTAAACCAGACTGATAAAAGCATCTGCCACATATGCATACCCATGAGTGTAAATATTAATATCAACACTCATGCACAAATTAATTTAAGACTCAAAAAACTTTGACACACACTTTGAAAGAGAATACAAGCAAAAGTCAAGCTAAGTGTTTTGCGACTTTTGTGAGCGTCAGAGATTTTCTCCATTAGACCTCAGATGGTCTGGTGTGGTAGCCAGTTTAAAACTGTTATTAACACAACGTTTGTGTCATGAAACTTGGAAGGTCAGATTAGTAGAAAGCCAAGGCAGTGCCTGCAGGTCACATGGCACCTGGTTTATTTGGGTGATGGGATGTTGTTGCCAAGACGTGCACTGACAGCTGCGGCCGTCCTGTGGCTGTGCTGAGCTGTTTCTGCGTCACACACACAGAAATCACACTCAATCACCCAATCATCCTTATCTTAGTCATAAAGGATTAAGATATTATGTCCTTTATAATGGATAATGTCCTTTATAATGGACATTATCCATTATAAAGGATAATGTCCTTAATAATACGGACATTATCCTTATTGGGCAGAAGGATAGTGTCGCAGATTGATCAGTTATTGGGAACTATGCTTGAAAAAGATTTTCTATAGCAGCCAGAGAAAATGTAACATGTTAAACAGACAAAAACATAGGAAGGTTTTTGGGTTGTTGTTTCGGATTTAATGAAATAACAAAAAAATACAATTTGGTCTCATTAGTGTCTCCTCCTTTCATTAATATAGATTAACGTCCTTCAGTCCACCCTAAACGTGTAAAACAGTTTTTTCCATCAGTGTTATGAATTGTCTGGGGTAACCATCGCAACGTGAAAGACCCATCCTTTAACAAAAGTTATCAGTAGCTTATTAAGATACATTTCTAAAGCTGACAATTCACAATTTGCACTGAGTCAATATTAAGATAAAGGCAGGAGGAAAAAAACAGATAAGACCTGAAGGATCTAGAATTTTTTTAAATGATCTGCATGCCATTGTAAAGTAAAAGTAGTTTAATGTCACTTGGACACCAGAAAGGTGCCTGTATTTATTTTTTCTGGTTTTGTGGAATTATAAGTTTCCCACTGAAAAACATAACAGGCAGCTTTAGTTTGCCCTAACACTAACAAATAAGTGTTTTATATTCACTTATTCATTTTTTTCTTATTTTCTACAGTACCTTCTAGAAAATACTCTTATCATTTTCCATTAATTTTAGCCCTGCGAAGGCCCCATAGCTTCCACAGTGATGCCTGCTCCTCTGATGGTGCGGTGGCCCAGTATTTCTCTACACTCTTCCCTTCTAAAACCAGCTCTACCTCTTCTCTGTCTTCATCTGATCCATCTCCCCAGCTCCCTACTTTCTCTGACAGATCACAAACAGGTTTGTTAAGCGGCATCATTTGGAACCTAAATACAAGCCATGCACAGCAGAGAATTTGCATATATTTAAGCTAAGACTTGACCTACTTTTAGTGAATCTCACCCCTTACTGTAACCTTTTGTCTCAGATGTATTTCTTGTGAAATGTTCCATTTAAAAAGGAATTTTTGCATGTTTTACATTCTGTGGCCAATTTTAGATTGTAAGACTTCTACAAACATTTTGGTAAAGACTGGGTTGTGTTCAGGAATTGAATTCCACTCAATTTTTATAATAACAAAGCCCAGTCACAAAACCTCTTACTTGGATAGGTCATCTATGTCCCAGAGGAACCGTGTCCAGGTAGACTGTCTGGAGCTGACTGGAGCAGGACATTCTGCTGCGGTCTGCAGTTCCAGGGCAGCTTGATTCCTGGGCAGCAGGAAAACATTCTGTAGATGAGAAAAAGGCTCCGTTAGTTTCTCCAATTGCTGTACCTTCTGAAAGACTTGTACTGCACAATAATATGGCTGTCATTGCTTGGGTGCATCACCAAGCAGGGTTGCTCTTAGTTTTTTGACATACTTAAGAATCAATTAATAATCAAGTTTAAAGTCACTGGCATGCCCAAACATTATTCAAATGTTCTCGTAACCATAAAGTAAGTTTCCCATGTAAACATGACCTCTTTTGAGCGGTTTCTCTTACTGCACACATTTTTATGGATAAGCCTGTTATGTTTTCTGGAATCCACAGAGATTTCTTTTTCCCTCTTTCTGCTCCTCATCCTTAGTTCCTCTAAGAACCTTCCCTCCTATGCCTCCCACTTCCAGGCAGCCCAAAGATCGACCCACCTCAATGGTGGAGTTGGGCTGTACCCTCATTAAGCCCACAAGTCTTCCGTCTGCTGGTGAGAGAGGTAAAAGGATGAAGACACATTAGAGAATTGGGTGTTTTCACCTTATGCCATTCATGTGTCCTCCCACCATTTTCCTGCTCTTCTTTTCCAGCTTCCTGGCAAACTGAATGGAAGCCTCCTAAATTTCAGGCCCCTCTAGCACAGCCGGCCCTCTCCCCTAAGTTTTTGCGTCTTTCTGCAAGTCATCCAGGAGAAGTTCTGGTGCTGCACAAAGAGCAGGGAATAGAAATACGTAATGCTGTAGCCTAAGTCTCCAGGCTATTTGTGTTTGTTGTTAGTGGGATGCGTAATAGATTCAATATTTTTTTTTTGCTTTAATTAATTTTGTCTAAACTTGCCTGCACTTGAATCACTAATTTATTTGTGATTATCCCTGCCTGATGTAGCCTGTTTAGTAGTCTAGATGAAATTAAATGCCTAGGACTACTAAAACATTTAGTTAATCTCCTAATATTTGCAAAGTGCCATAATGCACTCAGGCAGTCACTGGGGCCTGAGTGACTGCTGACTAATGTGTTCGAAAAAATTGCTGATCTTTCCCACCGTCATTGATGTTTAGGTTTGGGAGGTTATGAGATAAAAATTTAGTCTTTCTGTTCTAAACAGAACAGCTTCATTGTTTTGCCTGTGAATTCAGAAATAATAAACAAGGGTGTTTTCATGCTGCCATAGAGCTGCCAATAACAGGAATATACAGTGAAATTCAGTATGTATTGAATGTTAATTTTACATTACACAACCTATTTACCGCTTTGTGAAAAATGGGTTCAGTGTTACCTGATCGTTACAAAGACTAGACCTACTTTATAAAAACAGGATTGGCAGCATATAGCTACAAACAAAGCACACAAAATCAAGCACAACTAGCTTAATGTATCATTCCTTTTAATATTTATCCATTAAGCATACAGTCTAGTTACGACAGAAAGCTGGATATATACTTGCAGTTTCCGTCGTAGAGATGTGCATATAGTAGTTATTGCCCATCGCTGTTGTGTTCAGCTGCTCATGAGGTCGGCTGCAGATCTTTATCCATCTTTTACATTTTTTCAGACTTCCTTTGAGTTTTGTCAGTGGAATTAAATTCCCCACAATTTGCCATATTTCCAAATTATTTTTCACCAAATCTCTATGATCACAAAATGCTTGTAATGATAAACCCTGACAAACTTGTCGAAGGAGTTCAGTTCCTCCTAGTAAGGGGCATTTCACTTTGGGACAAATTGCTCGTCTGTTGCTGACAAACCCACTGGATTGATTAACAGGTCATCCCATGTCAATCAATCTGTTCTGCTCTACACACCTCCCTGTATGCTATTAGTATTGCTTCAGACTTTAGCTTGACGTTGATACCTTTTTCCCTTCTTTCCTTCCCATCTCCTCATCCTTCTATCCATGCTTTTCTTCCTCCCCGCCAGCTTCATCCTGTTCGTCTGCAGCTCAGTCTGTGGATCAGAAACAGCAGGGAGAGACAGGATATGTTTCCTCTGGGAGACCTCATGGCAGTATCACTGCACAGAACCGCTCACCTACTTGTCATAGTCCTTCATCTGCCCCTCTGCTCTCTGGGGCTCCTCATCCTCCCCAGCCACACATATTTGAAACAGTCATAGTCTCCCCAAGTAGGCAGGAAGCAGGTAAAAAAAAAAAAGAAAGTCATGTGTCAATATGCTTTTACATAGAGACTAAATAGAGTAAATAGAGACTTGACACTTGTGATGGTTATCATCAGCATTGAACCAAGTAGTAAAATCTCATCTGTTGCTTTCTTTGTGTTTAGAGTTTAAGAGACAGCTGAGCACCTTGAGTGAAGAGGAGAGCCAGAGTTCAGGCCCTGCAGCAGTCAGCCTGAGGACAGACACATCCACAGCACCGGGGCAGAAAAACGATGCACCATCAGCAGTGGAGCTCATTAAAGCTTCAGCAGGGTGCGTACTAAACCATGGCTGATTAATAAGTAGCTCCAGCATTTCTAAATATTCTGAATGTTTTGCTTGACAAACGAACTGCAGCGCTTTTGTGCATCTCGCGCTGTGGTAACATGAAAACCAGGCTTTAATCTTGTCTCATAGTTTGAAGGTAACAGTTGTTTGAGGCCAGACCATAGCTGACTCGGATCTGATGAATGCAACAAAATGTTTCACCAACTTCAAACATTATGCTTGTTTGAAACAAGAAGCCTCCACTGGGAAAAACATTTAGTTTTTCTATTTTAACATTTAAAAATTTCTTGCAAAATCAATCAAAATGTATGTGTCAAGTCCTTGAGCATTTGGAATGAAATTAACTGAAAAAGTTCTTTTCATTAATTAAGAAGAATAATAAAGCAAAACTTAGTCTATTTGAGGTTAGATATTATAAACGTATTTATCAATAAAATACATTGTCCTAGGCTTTGGCACTTCCCTTTTTTCTATTAGATTTTGGTAAACGGTTTTAAGTGGTTGAGGATAAAACAAATATCAGCCATTTTTGATTAGTGTTCTGTCCCAATCAACTTTCTAAAAACCGGGGCTTCACTGTGACTGTAGAAGAACTTACTCTCACCTTCTGTCTGTATTGACCTTGCTCTACCCTGGTGGCAGCACTGGTCTTTGCTGGATGCTGTAAAGCCTCATTCTCTGCACCTGCATCTCTCACTTTTATGTTTTCAATAACCCAGAAAACTGTTTTATCTGCTACAATACTCTGAGCTGGAGCTCCCTGTATGGGAGGCTGCCTTGATGTAATGATGGCTTCACCCATCTGTTTGGAGGAGGTAGATATTGTTAATCATCTGTCTGAACTGGAATTATGTTGACTAACCGTTCTGAAAGTGCAACAATACACTGAACAGGTTTTTTAAAGAATGCTTTTGTGTAAATAAGTGCTTAAAATGTGAGATAAATATAACAGATACAATTAATGTGCTTGCAGAATAATCCAATTGCCTCAGAAGAATTTTTTTTTTTACATTGGAACAGGCCAATGATGGAGATCTAAGATACTAATGAAATGTTCACATTCAGATGAACAGGTGGAAATCCCTCTAGCCGCAGGTCTGCCTGGGCTTTGATGAAAAGATGCCACCTCAGGAAAAAAAAATATGATAGACACACAAATGATCTTGTTTTTTTCTTCATACCAAAAATGAATAAAAATCTGATTCATTATAATTACCCAGACCTGGTGAATTTCTACTCCTTCAAATGTAACAAATAAAAAAGTGAAGAAACAAGGAAATCCTAGAAATGACAACCAAATATTATTTTATTAAATTGTTATGTAGCTTGGAAAGACTGATAGATTGTGATAAAACATTTAACAAGGAAATCAATCATTTTATTGAGAATTACCCAGATTGTTGAATTCTCAAGTTATGGTCAGAGGACAGCTCTACCAGAGTACATTTTAAAGGGATTCACAGTTAGTTGAAAATATTGGCCTAAATATGTCATACTTTTTTTTATTAAATGAATAATTGCTGTTTGTGATATGTAAAAACGTATTACTTTAATAATTGCATACCTGTGGTTATTTTTTTTCACCATTTTCTCACCTGATGGGTTGATGGGTCTGTTCTGTGCTGGAATCTACAGAGTAAACACAGGAAGGCTAACGTTACCTGAATTGTTGTTTATGATATTGCGTTTGACTGGTGTAAATTTAGACAATGCTACCCTGCTTCACCATTGGCTGTAAATTAAAAAAACTAGTGAGAGAGGTTTGCATCACTTCCCTCATAAAAAAAAAGAAGAGCAGACAGGTGAAAAAGCCAAACATAACTTCCAAAGGACCGACATTTATGCTCTGAATATTTCTCTCCGTGTGATAATATTTTATTAAAATTTATAGAAACCAGATGGCCTAGAGTATTTTTACTGGGCTATTTTTACTTCTAAAATAAAGATTTCTCAAAGTCTATTGTTGCAACCCTGTAATAACGGGGCACCAAGAAACAAGCACTAGCAAATTCACTTCAGGGCAAAAGGTTAGGAGAAGTCAGTGTGTTTTGGAGTTCTCTATTATTCCACCAGCTTTGTCTTTGAAATATTTGCTTTTGGACTCTGTTTTCATTTCAGAATGTGGCACTCGAGTGCTAATGTGCCATTGTTGTTGATTGTTAGTGACAGATGGACTAACTTGTTTGGTTTGTGATGCATTAGTGTGATGCATTTTTACAATGAAGAATTTCATCCTTAGCTGGATGGCTCATTATTAGCAGTCTTTCGATATCCATAGTATTTGATCATCTCCAAAATTTCCCCTTTATTCTCTTATTGTTCCAGCCCCGTGGCGCAGAGGGATACTGAAAAACAACAAACTGTTGTAATAGATACAGAAACTACTGAAGTCACTGTGGAAAGACCTGTACATTTGTCCTCAGGGGAACCAAGAGATTTCTGTCCTTTAGAGTCATTGTGTTGTGATTCTGTTGAACAAACATGTACAAGACATAGTGAGCGTGGGTAAGTCTAGATTGATAGAATTGCATAAATGAAGCATTAGATACTGCATGGCTTTAGTGATTTGCATTCAGTAGAAGTTCCATGACTGATGCATGATGTTGTAGCAAAACTGTTTTATTGGTCCATGAGCTGCATAACACAATACTACTCAGCAAACATCTTCAAAAGGTAGCAAGAATATTGGTTTATGAGTTACATAGTAAAACATCCATCCATCCATCCATCCATCCATCCACCCATCCATCCATCCATCCATCCATCCATCCATCCATCCATCCATCCATCAAACATATAAATAACTAGGACTTTAGCTTGAATTAGTCACCACTTTACCAGAGGTCGCTATCTCAGATCCACACACTCTCCTTCATGTAGTAACCTCAACAGATGCATTAACCCAAAGAGAAGTAAATAATCCTAACAGATTTTGCAGTAAATCCCAAAGCTTGTTGTAAATTTTGGAGTAAACAACAGCTAAATTTACAAGCATGCACTATGAAATGCTGTTGTAGAGAAACAAATTATAATGCTTTATATTTAGTTTTTCTTCACTGCAGAATCTTGAAAAAGTATGAAACCAACTTGATGCTTACCATATTTAGTTACAATAAAACTGCAAATACCATGGGACATGACTAAATTTGTGATCTTGAATTAAACGAAGAAGATATTGGTGAGACTCAGAGCAGCACATGCATCTAATGCAAGGCATTTACTTTAAATGTCTAGGTAAAAATGTGCCATTATCTTGTCTGTTTCATGAATTTGTTTATCAGATTTACCAAGTAGACCGATTGCAGAACGGGTGAGATTGTGTTTTATAAAGTGTTGTGTATATTTATGTTTGGGTACACAGAGGCTACATATTATACATATTATAGGGATATTATAATTTATTGAATATAATGTATTGTGAACTTCATTTGTTTGATTCAAACGCTGCAGCACAAGACGGTGCTAATGCATCATTAGTAATTCTAAAAAACTGCCAGTAATTAAAAAGAGGAAAAGTTAAAACTAGATAATTATATCTGACTATTCATTGCTATTTTACAGTGACATGCCTTAATTTAGTGTGTCACTTAACAGGAAAGAGGAAGAAAAAGCAACGTTGCAGAGTGTGCAAAACTACAGCACAAAAACCTGAATAGGTCGCGGACAAAGGTCTGCAGACATACACATAGAAGCACATGAGTTGATCATAAAACGATGATACTGAAGATGTTTCAGTTCTTTTCCTTTGTAGAAAGTAGTTTCCTCACTAGAAGCTTTTTTACACCTTTGCTGATTCTTTTGCCTTAATTTTAATTACTTCTCTGATAGTGAAAGTGGCTGAGAGTTTTTTTTTTTATTTTGAAAATGTCAAACATCTTAAGGTTTTTCAATTTTATTTTATTTTCCATACAGTATAATTCTTGCCCCTGGAGCTGATGATAGGAGTGTTATTTGGGGGGGTTTTTTTCATGACAATTGCAAGGTAAAATGTAGAAATATAGATCATTAACTGTTTTGTTCAATCTTGTAAAACCGAGGTACTGCTTTGCAGCAATACAGTGATTTTATCCACAAAGAGCTAGGACAGCTTCGCTTTGACAACTATGTGCCAAAACTACAATAACACAATGATGAGTCTTAAGATTCTTGTGGTTGTAATTTCTGATAAATTAGGCTTTCACAAAATATTTTCATCAGAAGGTTTAAGGCTATTTGAAAATTCATCTGAAACAGGTTTGACAGGTTGTTTTGGTCAGTTTATACAATCAACCCATTAAAGGAACTTTACTGTTCAAGTTGAGGAGGAATGCATACTTTTTCAAGAAGATTTTGGAAAATTGTTTGAAATTAATATAATTTTTGCTGTGAAGCATAAAATACACTATGTAGTTGATTGCTATATTGTGATGCATATTTGTAGGACAGTTGTGTCCATTTTGTGAATACATTTATAGATATTTACGTTATTTATTAATTTGGTAAATAATGTCCAAAATAAATGTTGACTGAAGTTTTATATTCTACTCTCTTTTTAGAGATGAGAACATGGTTTCACAACAACCTCCATGCCCATTTTTTACTGAATCCAGAAAACTCCTTTCTCAAACTCAAAGAGCTATTTCAGCACATCAGTCACAAAATGCTCCTGCTTTGGGAACCATGAAGTGGGAGGAGCCTAAAGTGAGAACATGGAATTGTCCCTCAAACAGGGAGAAGCTTCCGTGTGTAACTACACAGGAACCTCTAGAAACAGAACTGACAAGAGAATTGGCTGGTCTATTCCCGCCAGCTAGTTATTCCATGGTGATACACGCTGATGACAATGAAAAAGAACCTGTGATGGAAAACCAGTTACCTGTCTGCCAAACTGTTGAAAATGAACTACAAATTCTTGAAACTGAGTATGATCTCCAGTCACAAAGTAATTTGAAACACATGGAGGATGAAAGCTCCTTGTGTCCTAGTGCAGGTTTTTTGCCACATTATCCCATGCCGGAATCTTACAGTAAACAATTCACTTGTCCCAGAATGATAAACATACCTGGGATGCCAGGCATATCACTAAGTAGTGATGAAAAACACTGGCCACTCAATCAAATGGCAATCTGGAACAAAGGGCACATGAAAGAAAAGGGACTACAACTCACATCAGGAGAGAATAAAAACCATGAAAAAGAAAGTGTCTTACTGAAACCATGTTGTCCAAGGCAGGCTAGAATTTCAGGTTTCCCATCGGTGTCCCAAAAGAGTGGCAACAGTTATTGTTGTACAAAACAAACAAAGAAATTTTTTTTAAATGATAAGCAGTCAGAATCTCAACAGGAAGTGTTGAGATTCTTAAAGCCTTCCTATACACCAGATAGAGACTCAGTTGTAAAGACTACTGTCACATTCTGTCAATCAGACATAACCCTTTTAGGTTCTTGTCCAATGAGCTCACCAATTGCAGGCATGCCATCATTAGTTAATCATAATTTCAGTGAAAGATGGATTACAGAGTTCAAACTCTTCACAGTCACACATCTTAAAGTTCAAACAGTCACAATTAATGACATACCCTATAATATAAATAATGCAGAGTTCGTAAAGGGAATGACAGCATTAGCCCCAACTTGTCCAAAACAATCTTGTGCATTTGGACTTCCATCTGCATTTGAACTTACTGGCAATCTTAATGGATGTAGTGTGGTCAACCTTGTTCCATCCTGTCCTTCTGTCTCCAGAATGGTTGGCATTCCATCTGTCCAAAAGCCTGACAGCAAAGATTGGGAAATCAGTAATAAACCTTTGTGGAAGAAATTGTTAAATATTAGGACTCTAATACTGCTACCAAGCAACAAAGAAAAGAAAAAATGGAAAAGAAGTGTTTCTCTTTCACAAAGTTGCCCATATGAGTCAAAGATCCCTGGATTTCCTTCTAGAGCAAATCCTAGAGTGAGTGAAATTGAGAAAAGAAGTATGGTGAATCTTTCAAGTTCTTGTTCAAAAATCTCTCAGATTGCAGGATTTCCATCATTTCACTGTCCAAAATTGTGGACAGTAAGCAGAGAGAAACTGTTTGAACCAAAGGTGAAAAAAGAATGCTTGTTCCTTATTGATCACCTTGACAGAGACAAGAGACAAGCAAAAGAAATGATTTCCCTCTTGCCATCTTGTCCCAGGGCTTCAAGAGTTACAGGTTTTCCTTTGGTTTCGAGTCCCAAAATGGAGCATTATAGACCAAATATAGTCAGTCTCATTCCCTTGTGTCCTGTAATTTCTGGTATACAAGGATTCCCATCATTGGAACCACAGAATGGGGAAGGTTGGCCTGCTCATATAGGTTCATTGATGTACAGGACACAAAGGACTGTTCAGTTTTGTTGTGATTTATTACCAAATGTTGCTGGCAATGCAAAGGACATGTGGGATTTTGCTTCATCCTGCCCAAGAGAATCACTCATACCTGGTTTTGCATCAAAACCACAACCCCGTGTAACTGATACTGAGACAATAAGTATGGTGGCTATTTCGCATTCATGTCCAAAGATCTCTCAGATTGCAGGATTTCCATCATTTCACTGTCCAAAATTGTGGACAGTAAGCAGAGAGAAACTGTTTGAACCAAGAGTCAAAGATAAACACTTGAGTATTGAGGCCCATGACAGAGACAAGAGACAAGTGAGAGGAATGGTTTCTTTCTTGCCATCTTGTCCCAGGGTGTCCAGAATTAAAGGTTTTCCATCTATTCCTAATCCTAAAGTTGAGTATTATAAACCACATATAGTCAATCTCTTTCCCTTGTGTCCTGTCACTTCTTATATACCAGGATTTCCATCACTGGAAAAGCAGAACGAAGAATATTGGATACGTGACTTAGGTTCATTGATGTACAGGTCACAAAGGACTGTTCAATTTACTTTTGACTTCTCACCAAGTAACACAAACAAAATGAAGATGTTTTGTTTGGCCCCATCTTGCCCAAAAGATTCCCTCATCCCTGGTTTTCCGTCTGTCACCCAGTGCAGTGTGTCAAGTCTTAAACCCAGGGAACCCTCCAAACTCAAACTCAAATCCAGCATGGAACCTAATATAACTAATTTTGTACCATGTTGCCCTAATACCTCATGTATCAGAGGATTTTCATCCTTGACTCCAGGCCCAAATCCAGAATGGCTAAGTGAAGCAAAACTGATAATGATGAAACCTCAGGTCAAGCATAAAAGTATCTTGATTCCTGAACGGGAGCAGCTAGATTCATACAACAGGAAAGGTATGCTAACTTTAGTAACATCCTGTCCCAAAAAGACCAGAATTTATGGCTTTTCTGCCGCCCAAAAGGAAAATCGGCCACCAGATATGGTCAGCTTATACTCATCTTCTCCATGTGTTTCATGTGTTCCTGGTTTTCCATCTGCAAGAAGGCTTAGTTCTGAATTTACAGAAACACACACCTGGATCCCACAGAATATTGTCCTGTTCGAGAAGAAGCAAAAAGAGAAGGCTTGTCCTGCAACTTTGCCAGCGAAATTGCTCCATACACCAGAAATTAAGTCTATGGTCGCACTGGCTTCATCATGCCCACATGTAGCTCAGATTCCTGGATTTCCCAGCTATTTCCCAGTGAACACAGCTGATTTGAAAGCAAAGGCTATTCCACGTCTTTCTGCTACTGAAGCATATGCTGCAAATGTGTCCCAACATGCGCAGTCAAATCTCAACGAGAGAAGTGGCATTCCTCTATCATTTGTTAGCAGTCGAAGCTCTGAACTTTCTTATGGTGAGACATCAATGGCATTCAACATTCACATATCACATATGTGTGTGTTTGGCTTGCTAAATTTCAAATCTTTAAACTGGTTACTGTTTTAACAGAAGAAAAGAGGGATGCAAAGGAAAGTGTAGATCGTTGTCTATATTTTGGGTAAGTGGAGGAGCCCAGTGCTCCCGTGTGTTGTGCTGTGAAAGTGACTTAGTGCTTGCTTAACATAGATTGTGTGGGATAAGACTTCTTTCTGCACAGTGTGTGGTGAAGTTGAGCAGATTGAGCATGATAGTTCAGGCTACATTTCATTGCTTAAGTTTATTCCGCTTTATGGATCACAGTTTTAAAACTTTTGTATTTGGGTCCTCAGCCGATCGCATGTAGAGAATAAAACAGCAGAAGAAACGCAGACAGGGAATAAATCCTGGGATACATCAGAAGCAACAGGACTTTTTGGATGGGAGGTTTTGGAGGCAGATGGATCAGTGTCTGAAAAAAAGAGAGAACTCTCCTTATCAGCAAATTCAGAAGAAACTTCTGGATTAGTAAAGGCCCTTGTTGGTGTTTTCCACAAAGGGTAAGTTTAAGATTAGTCTAAAACCATAATTAATAGCATGTATTTTAGAATTTTTGATTGTTGTTATTCCAGAATTTAAAAATATGATATTACACCAGTTTTCAAGTTTTTTCTGCCTTTTCTTGTAGTTTAATAATGATTAAAAACTGGATCCAATTTAGGATGAAATATAAATTTATATTTAACTTTTTTCTGAACATGTACGATGACTCACGTGTTCAGTACTCAGTGCCCATTCATCCTTTACAGTTATGAAACAGTAGCATCCATCCTGGGCCCATCCAGCTCCCCCGTAGCGGACATTGACCCCCCACTCGCTGTTCCTTCTGTGTGCCTAAAGGAAAAGATGTTAACTCCTTCTGCTGCTCCTGCTGAGTTTTGGCCACATTTCACTGACAGCAGAACTCATCCACAAAAGACAGATGACAATTCTGTGGACATTTACACTAAACAAGAATATCCAATAAGTGTGGAACCGTACATGTGGGACTTGGTGGATGATCAGTCAGTCTCTTCGCTACCAACTACTGACAGTGAGGACACCCTTTTTGATTCAAGTATGAATCGATTTCCACTGGCAGAGGAGGACAACAGGGGTGTAAGAGAAAGTAGTGAAGGAACAGATGAACATGAGTTACCTCTGAATCAGGAACATTCAGAGGAAACATTTCTGACTAAGCAGCACTCTGTTCAGACATCAAAGTACATGGAAAGTTTGCTAGCAAGAGATCAGCCTTACGTAGAAGAAGATGGGTTAAAAATTATGTTCTCTCCTCATTCAGAGAAAGGGTGAGTGATAGTCGATTGTTTTTTTTAATTGCATGGTGTGTGACTTAAGCTTAGTAATATATTTTATATTGTGATGTGAATAACCATATGCCAATCAGAAATTAGTGAGGGTCAAAGATTGTAAAGATCATTGCTGCCTTCGTGTGTTGAGTAATACTGTATTCTTTGTACTATTTTTCATCTCTGAAAATAAATTAAATCATAAAAATAACCAATTAATTGTTTAAGAATCTTTTAAAAATTCAACTAAAGTTTGGTCTCTTTTAACCAAGACGTTTACTACAGAAAAGATGCTTGCAGCCAGTGCATGACACAGCAGCTGATTCTGAAGATTCTGTCTTCTCTTTTCTCTAAGCCCGACACAAAAGATCTCAAAAGAACTGTCTGCAACTTCTCTTCAGCCTACAGACAGTAATGAAAAAAGACATGCAGAATTTGATTTACCCTTGGACCGATCAGCGTTTGATCAAGATAACAATCCACTGGTACCACAGCCTGACATTGCTGGTCCTCAACAAGACATAAAGCCAGTGATTCCAGCTGAACTGAAAGAAAGTGATCAAGACATATGCATAGCTCCAAGAAGGCCAAACAGAAGGAGGGATCATTTGTTTGATAAGCCTGTTTCAGGAGTTATTCTCTCTTCCTGTGAGAATTCTCTACAGCCAGACACTATCCAGTCCAACTGCACAAAACCTCACATTATTTCTGCTTTGGACAATAAAGCACAATGCAACACAGTTCTTTCACAAAACACACAGAAGAAAGAAACAGTAACAGAACCTTCTCTAATGACAGTTTTTTTTCAGAGTCCACCTCTACAAACAGAAACAGTGCTAGTTTGCTCAAAGGACACTGGACATCTCTCTAGTGCTCCGGACTGGCCTACTGAAGATAGCACAGCCGAAGTTCAGGCCTCTTCTAACACACCGCTTTCTTTGGAAGCAAAAGAAGTGAAAACCCTTCTCCCTGTTCCAGAGCCTGACGTTTTGCATAATGAGCACACTGCCCCTCTTTCAATCATCAAGAAGATTCATCTTCCAAAGCGAGTTAGAAAAGCTGGCAGATTCAGTACTTACAAAGACATCACTGCAGGAGATGCTTCACATCACGTTTACCAGCTGTCATTAGCTGGCAGAACATTTGTTGATAAATCCAACACTACAAACCAAAAGGAAGAAGATTCTATTTTAAAAAATCCTGTTCCAAAGCCTCGTGGAAGAAAACATGTCAGTGGCTCCAGCCCAGACAGGTGTACCGCTGTAGTACATGCATCTCAGGAAGCCCATGGCAGAGTAGCACTGACAGCAGGGAGAAGCAGCCTGTTGAATATTCCTTCCAGACCTGAACAGTTACCACAAGCTGAAGATTGTTCTGATCCTGTAGCTGAATCTTCTTCACCCTCAGATGAGACTAATCCTGCATTTAGAAGAACCAGAATTACATTTGAGCAAAGCATTCATGCAGTGTATGGTGGTACTTCAGAAAAATCACCAGGACCCTCATGTCTACCAGTACCCAAAGAAAGAAGGAAACACTCCAGTGATGCACTCCTACAGGACTCAAAAACTGCTTCTCATTCAGACAACGTTGCAGATGCTAAAGCAGTCCCAGAAAATAAATCAGTGTCGCCTGTTCCATTCTGTCATGTCCAGAACGCCCTTAGAAACACAGATTTACCACCTGCAAACAATTCATCTTCCATAGAAATGGAATTATCTCAGACAAACTCAGATGAAACATATGGCCTGAAAACAGAGAGAGGTTCAACATCTCTCAACTTGAAATCTGATGGAGGTTCAGTTACAGTCCAGGGCGAAGAAGCAGTTCTGTTGCAGTTGGAGAGGGATGTGCTAGAAGCAATGGAAGAAGTGTTTAGTCAGACACGGTCCACAGAGGACACTGAAGAGGTTCAGGATGAAATCTTGCAAGATTGGACCTTTACAGATGAACCACTTGTTACAAAAACCTTACAGAATGATGAGAAAGTAGATTCAGAGAAGGAGAACATCACAAAGGTCCTGGAACGAGAGGTCAATAGGTCTGGGACTGTCACTATTTCTTCCTCTCAGGATGACTGGCTGCATGTAGAGCATAAAAAAGAAAGCAAGTTGATGGGAATAAACACGAGAAGGGAAGTGAGAGATGAGGAGCTGGACTCTGTCTCTGTAGATGTAGCTGCTGGTTGTTCAAAGAATCCAAGGTTAGTCAATAAGCTTTAAATCATTGCAGGATGCACGCAACTAATATTTGTTTTAAGTTTTCAGTGTGCATAAAATTATTTTTGAAAGGTTCTGATTTCCTTTTTAAATGTATGTTTGATTTTTTAGCAGCATTAAAGGTAATAAGTAACAGGTGCACTTGTGTTCTGTTGTGGTTTTGTTAGGTCATCAGGGCAGCCTGTACCTATTCCTCGTGGCAAGAAGCGCTTGAGTGGTTCTTCCCTAAATGGCACCAAGACACAAGCTGAAGCCCTTCAACAAGCCCGTGAGCCGACAACGCCTCAGAAAAGGCCTGCAGAGGGCACTCCTTCTGTAGAGGTGAGGAAGCTGAATGCTTCTTCTCCATGTTTGGTTCTGGTTCTGGATACAGAGCAGAACCAGAACCATAACCAGGAAACCTGAGTGGTCTGGAAGGCTGATACAATAACAGCAGATCTTTATTGTATTGTGGTGCAAAGCCCTTCAGGGATTTATCAACTAACAGTATTTCAAAGTCTCTTCTCTCAGTGGAAGGACTGTAGAACTGGGTGATGTCTCCATCTTCCTGGTTTTAGTCAGAACACCAGCAGCAGTGTTCTGGATCAGCTGCAGCTGGAGGATTGATTACTACTGTTGCAGTAATCAATGCGACTAAAGATAAACCTATTGATGAGTTTCTCTTAATCTTCCTGAGACATTAATGCCTTAATCCTAGAAATGTTCTTCAGGTTATAGAAGGCCGACTTTGGATCTGTCTTTATGTGACGCTGAAAGCTCAGGCCTGATCACTGTTTCTATCCGTAATTACTGAAACTTTGTACTGACTCTAGATTGTTCCTCTTTAGGTCCAAAAATAATTACTTTGGTTTGGTTTCTGATTGGTTGTAAAAAGTCATGGCACTTATCCTCATTCAGGAAACTGAATTTTGGAAAATCAGTGTGGATTTTACTTTTTATTAACAAAATAGTCAGAAAATAATGGAGAAACTGATATTTAACAATAATTTAAAAAAGAAATGATTTCTTAGAAAGATAAAATTATCTCTTAACCAACCAGTACAAACCTACTTCATGAATGTTTTATGCATATTGTCATATCATGAAAATAGCTAATAAAATTATTCAGATAGCAGTAAAAATGGTAAATTGGCTGAATTTACGTCATGCTTTTCTAGTGATACTGACCGATCAAAACCTTACAATACAGCCACATTCAGCCAATTGCATGACCCATTCATGCTCTGTTATTTATTGGTTGTTATTTATCATATTAAAGTACTTAGAGACGATAAAGGTATTTAAAAAACAAACTGTGATTTTTGAGGATCAGAAGTTTCCTGGCAGCTCCGTTCTGCAACCCGCCTCTTTCTGCTACCCTGAACAGCTGCCCATACAGCCCAAATCAAGAACCACCACTGATTATACTTGATAGTTTCAGTTCTGTGTCAAGTTGAATCTCTGTATTGATTTGTGTATTGTAGAAAACCCTCGGTAGTCCCAGCCTTGTGACCTCCAGTCGGTCTCTGCTGGATTGGTGTCAAGATGTAACTCAGGGTCACAAGGGAGTGAAGATCACCAACTTCAGCACCTCCTGGAGGAATGGCCTGGCCTTCTGTGCTATCCTGCATCACTTCCACCCTGGAAAGATGTAAGAAACACCTGCCATGCAAAATGCTCCTGACTGCAAACTGCTAGTCAACATTTCTCTGTTCGTTTGTCTTTTTCTAGAAATTTTGAAATGCTGAACCCGTATGACATCAAGACCAACAACAAACAGGTTCAAGACATTTTATTCATTTTCCAAACTGGTCTGACTGGTATTTGGTCAATTATAATAAAAATTATTATAATAATCCAACCATCTTCTGCCACACATTTCAGGCTTTTGATGGTTTTGCTGAACTTGGGATTTCCAGACTGATCGAGCCTTCAGATATGGTCATGCTTGCAGTCCCTGACCGCCTTATTGTCATGACCTACCTCAACCAAATACGAACCCACTTCACCGGCCAGGAGCTAAGTGTGCTTCATATAGATAAAAACAGCAGTGAGTCTAGTTATGCAGTATCAGGGAAGCAGGAGGGCCAAGAGGACCCAGAGGCAACTGTTCGCTACTGCGCCCAGAAACTCCAGGAGAAAGGTCTAAGTCTTGAGCTTATTGGGAGTGTAAGCCCTGCAAAAGATGAAACCAAAAGCAGTGATGAGATGGCTGCACCTCCTCGGTCCAAACGGTTACAGAATGCTGCAGCAGGAGGAGCAGCTAGCTCTCAGTCTCCTGTGGCACCACCAAGGTCTCATAATCTACCCAAGTCGGGCTTCTCCCGAGTGAAAGATGCTGATCTGCTCAAGAAGCGCAGATCACAGAAGAAGAGTGGCTCAATTGATGATGGCGATATATTAGTGGTACAATGCTTTTTTTTGGTATTTTTGTTCATGTTTAACCTCCTTCTTATTTTCTCATGACTAAAATACAAGGATCTTGTTTCTCTTTCTCCAGGCTGCAACAGAGCAAGACAAAAAGAATTCAGAGACTGGTAGATGTTTTTTAGGTCTTTTCTCCTTTTTGTGGTCATCATGTACATTTTAAATAATTGTATTTATTTATTTGTATTTGCTTTTTGCAGAAAGAACAGAGTTTGCAGTTGAAGAAGAGAGACCAGAAGGTCAGGTGAGTTGGTTTTATGGAACTGATAAATTACTTTACTAGTGCTTACTCCTAAATGAGATGTTTTCTCTCCCTGTTTCTCAATTTTGCATATTTAGAATCATATTAATATATTTTTGTTGATATATCTAGGACACAAGCCAGTATGTGTTGCATCAGATGGAAGCGCTAGAAGCCGAACAAAACCACATTGACAACAGAGCAGGCGTGGTGGAGCAGAAACTCAGGCAGTTAATGGAAACAGGTAAAGTATGCCATGATGGTCAAGACACAAAGAACTGAATCAATTCTGCTTTGGATTGAACATTTAAAATTAAATGTTAAATTTAACATTTAGATTTTATGGAACTGACATAAAATCTAAATGATTGGACAGAAAGTCCAAACTGATTGGACTGAGTTTTGTTAATATCAAGTTAGATTGAAATTGTTTTAGAAAAGGGGTGGGCAACTCCAGGCCTCGAGGGCCGGTCTCCTGCAACTTTTAGACGTGTTTCTACTTCAACACACCTGAGTCAAATAATGAGATCATTAACAGAACTCTGGAGAACTTGACTGCATTTAAGAGGTGATTCAGCTACTGGATTCATTTGTAAAACCTGATGATATCAGCATTGAGCCCGAGCTGTCTGCTCTGCTATGCTGCCAGGTTTGTGGACCGTTTTTGGATTGTGCCTTGGACTGTCACTTTGGATAATTCTCACCGTTAAAATCATCATCTTACTGCTACCTGGGTCATTTCCCTCACCACCATTCACCACACATCATGACAGTTCACTTACTTTTTACCATGACCGATGTAGTAAATTAAAGTAAATAGTTCACTCTTATGAAGGATAAAAAATCATATCTTTATCCTGCACATAAAGTAGCTTCTTTTTATTCATCCAGGGAAAAAACACATGAGAACATCACATATTGTCATATATATTCAGTCATGTTGATGTTGGGGATGACCTCGAGAAATATCATATTCAACTGCCTTGTCAACTCCATAGCTACAGACCTGAACAGAGGAGAAAACATTCTCCACTGACTTAATGTTGTCAGTTGACACTATAAATAAGGATGGAAGGACTGTGATGTTATGCTCTGATGCGTTATTATTATAGACCATGAAATAATTAACTACTAAAATTAAAATCATACCTAATCTGTTCTCAACATGACTATTGACCTTTACAGAGGCCAACGGTTGTAGCTCAGTTGTAGCTCAAAGATGTGCTTCAATTTATAAATGTCCAATAAGTCATAAAGCCTTCACTTCTCACTTTAAATCTAGATTCTGCCACATTACGGATTCCTAAACTGTTGGTTACAAATTAAAATGAGCTCACCTGCTAACAAATGACTTCAGGACTATCGCTCACTACTTACCAAGACAAGCCGTTTTGTTGTCGCTCCTGCTGGGAAAAAATGGCCTCCATGTGAGAGTTCCACTCACCTGAAACATCTTGATGAACTCCAGGACTTTTGGGAAACCATCATTCTGTGGTCAGATGAGATAAAACTGGGACTTTCTGAGACGTGTCTGAACTGTTACAACTGATATATAAATAAATATATCTCCTAAAGGAGATTCTACTGGATTATTGGGTGTGAAAACGAACACAAGCTGAGTGCTCAGTCCTTCTGAATACCTCCAGTCTGACTTACAGGTATATTATGATGGACAGTCTGGGATTTTTACTGTCTTTCCTACATATGGCACATGAAGAGGCAAGGCATCATAATACTTACAAAGTGTATTATAACAGCAGCTGCTGGTAATTCTTTGTTTGTGCAGGCAGTGACAAGGTGGAGGAGGAGAGGCTGATCCAGGAGTGGTTCACTCTGGTTAACAAGAAGAACGCTTTAATCCGAAGGCAGGACCATGTGCAGCTGCTGTGAGTCCGGCGCCATAATGCTGCATTCCCCTGCCAGATCAACATGGCAGAGTTCTGTCATGTAAAACATGTTTCATATTCAACAGGCTAGAGGAACAAGACCTGGAACGGAGGTTTGAGCTGTTAACCAAAGAGCTGAGAGACATGATGGCAATCGAAGGTACATCTTTTTATCTATCGCAGAATTCATCACAACCTCGTGTCTGTAGGGTTGGGGGTCTTCTGCTCGATGTTCTTTACCAACTGCCTGCTTTTATTTTTAAAATAATAGAGTACCAGAAGACCCAGGCCCACAAACACAGAGAGCAGCTCCTGCTGCAGGAGTTGGTGTCTCTGGTCAACCAGAGAGATGAGTTGGTTCACAATATTGATGCTAAAGAAAGAGGGTAAGACAAATCCACTTCGCTGTTCTACCATGTTACTCTACAGCTGGAACCAAACACCTTAGAGCTTTTCTCAGGAAGTGGTTGTGACAATGTGATTTATTCTAGACCTTCTCAAGAACATACTGAAAACAAACTTATCCCAGCTCCTTTGAAGGCCCGAGCTCAGTCCTGTTAACAACATATGGATTAAGCTTCAAAGCCAAAACAAAACAAAAAAGACAGTTTAAACAAACCAGAAAGAGGTGTTTAGGCCAACATGTGATTCATCCCTGTTCTTGTTTTCAGAGCTGAGGAAGAGGATGAGCGTCTGAACCGTGGCCTTGAGCAGAGAAGAAGGAAGTATGCCAAGGAGCAGAAAGAAAAGTGTGTCATTCAGTGAGGAAAGCAAAAGAGGAAAGTTCAGGACAAAGTCAAGAATAAGGAAGTTAAGTTATTCAGATTACTATTTTAGGTCAGAAAATTGATCTTGTTGTTAAGGCAAGATAGCACTGAAACTGTGTACTGACTGTGAAGGTTCTGCTGACTCTAGGAAAATCCAGAAAAGCAGTTTTGTTCTGAGGCAAAAACGAGCTACAATATGTTGGATCTCTAGATAAACTGTTAGTTTTAAAACACACTGTTTATAATTTCTCTTATTGAAGAAAAAACAGGTGATCTGGAACAACTAACACTCAATTTCCCAAAGTCATTTCATCAGAAGGGAATTGTGCTATTTTAGATGAAATTTAAGATGAAATTTAGATGGAATATCAGGAATGGAAGACTTTAACCAGATCAGCTCATGGACATCATCAGCATCACAGATGTTTAGGTAACACTGCTCACTTATATTTTAAAGCCGTTTTATTTTCATTTTTTCATTGCCAAAGTTACTGATGTGAAAAGTAGCACCAATGTTTGATTTTCTACTATATAGAAATGTAAAAGCCATAAAAATGTCTCCAAAGTCTTGAGCACATTATTTACATTGGCAGATACAGAATTGCCACTTGTATTGCTTTAAAGTGTGGGAAGCAGCTGATTGTCTTTGCTCTGAAAAATGTTACTCTGTTTGTGTTGTAGGTTAAAGAAAGGATGAACCATTTCTGAAACCAGATGCTTTTAATACTTTTAGTATTTGCAGTTTTTATGACCTGTGACTAGCTCCAGTTTGTTTAAAGGATGGCTTCTAGAAGTTTGTTTTTAAGAATTTAATGTGAAATTTGCACTATTGGAAATACAAATGATCTGAATGCACCACGTGTGTGTGTGTGTGTGTGTGTTAAAGCTGTTCTCGCTGTTCCAACACATTTTAAAGTCCAGCTGATTCCAGCTCAGCTCCATTTGCAAAGACTGCTTGTTGTCCCACTTTCAATATTCATTTCACTGACCCAGCAAGGATTCGGCCAGTGGGTGTGACTGATTCGGCTGCCAGTGCACTTCCTCACAAAGCATTGTGCAAACAGAAGGACTAACTTGGATTGGATTGGTACGGAGCCAGCATGTCAGGATTCTGCTGCCAGTCTTCTTGCAACCAAACAGCTTTCCTCCCATGTGAGAAACCTTCTTGAAGTTCTGAAATCCGCTGTGAGGAAATAATTCTAGGATCAATCAAATATATAACCATCAACTCCACAGATATGGATCAGTTCAAGTCTCCAACCTCAACTGTTTTTAAAATCAGCAGCTCTCCTCCATAAACCCAGTATGACCTGTTTTCTTATGGTTTACCTGAAACAGCGAAGTTTCTCACACCCCTTCTCTGCCTAGATGGAAGGTCACGACTTACCTTTTATTTTAATAAATATCTGTCAACCATCATTTGTTGGTTGACAGTGTTCATGGCAGAACACTGAGGGCCAAAATTTTAAAACCTTATAACACGTTTATCATCAGTAAGAAGGACTCACCTTCACCTGACTGCTTTGTTACAACAAATCAACGTAACCCTGCTGCCACATACACATGTTAATGTTCATCAGCAGGATGAATGATGGCTTCCATTGCTGTGATCTGCTGCTGGTTGGGGAGCAACCAACCAGCTGATAATTTAGCAGCATTATCAGGTCAGCTGACTATATGAACATACTGAATGACCAGGTTATGGACTTTTTTTCTTCCCTGACTCCCGGATATTCCAACATGAAACTGCCAGCATTCATCAGGCTCAGATTGTGAAAGCCTGGTGCAGACAGCAGGAGGCATTATGGATTAGTCACCACAGAGCCTGGACCTCAATCCCACTGAGAACCTTTAGGAGGTGGTGGAGAAGGATCTGGACAGCTGTCAGACTCTACCATCACCAATACAAAAAATTAATGCAGCACTGGATGGAAATAAATCTGGTGACGTTGCAGAACCTTATTGAAACGACGCCACAGTGCAAAAACACAAAATCTTTTATTTTTGGTGTAGTTTCTGGTGAAAATATCTTTGTATACTTGAAGTAAGACAAAACTAACTTACAATAAACTTTTCAGTCAGACAAAGGAGCTTGTTCTTAGTCAATAATTGCTTAAAATGTCTCAAGTGTAAAAATCTCCCAATGTAACTAAGATTTTATTTTTTTAGTTTTGTCTAATTTCAAGTGTATTGGGATATTTGCACTAGAAACCAGACAAAAATGCATGGCAAGACTTTGTGTGTTTGCAGTGTGTGTGTCGCGATAAGAGCTGAATGGATGCAACAGATTTTGCATCTGTGTTGCCTTATTGTTGGTGGAACATTTTCTTTAGGTCGGTACATTTCTGTTTAGAGTTCATTTCAATTTGTCACTATCTTTGCTCAAGTGGGAATATTTGGAGAAATCACAACTCAAACTTAAGAAACTGGTAGAAAAGAAAACCACGAGGAGGAAGTACACTAATATGGCATTCCATGTCATATTGACATATGACACTGAGATAATCTGTATTTTTCCCAGCTGAGCAACACTGCAGGAGCCGCAACAGTACACCAGTGTATTGCACACATCACCACTAGCTGTGTTTTTGTTGTTGTTGTTTTTGCAGTGATAACTCTTGGTTATTCTTTCATTTCCTTCATGGAAACAAGAAGTAACATGTTTACCATCAAAAGCAGGCATGTGGGATTTTTTTTATGATTTTGCAACTCTTCGAAATGACTCACTCAAATCAGACAGATACCACTTGTAAAACACACATGTGTTTCTTACTGAAAAACAATAATCTTAAGACACCTAGGTGCTAAGTTAATTTTTTAATATATATAACAGCACCCCTTTTCATATAAAAATAAATTGCAGTGGCTTTTACTATTTATAAGCAGACAACAGAAAGAGGAAATGAAAAAGCAAGTTGCCAAACACTGGAAGGCGAGATAAGAGTTCTTGGAGCTCAGAGAGGAATTGACAAGAAATGACAGAAAATTAAGGAGAAAATTCCTCTTAGAACAACAAAGAAGAAACTTATGACTTTTCCATTTCTTAAATTGACCCCATCATTAGCAGCACATCTGTTTCATGTGCGCTGTACACCACTGGTTTGACATGATGACCTTAGTTACATGTCTTCCCCCTCTTTCATTACTAACTTTCCTGTCTGATTATCCCCAAATAAAGGTTGTCTGAGTTAAAACAAAACAAAAATAAACATTTGAAAGAGAGATCATTTATTAGTTTTCCTCCTTATTTGATGTAAACTAAATAATTTGAGTACGACTGACTTAAATTTGTCATTTTAAGCACACTTGATGAATTCAGTTTAACAAAACTTAATATATAGATTTGCATAAACTTAGTAAACTGAGTTGGTTAGACATAATAAATTGAATTGGATACACATAACTTGAGTTGGATAAACTTGAAGAATGGAGATGGATAGACATAACTTGAGTTTTTAAAATCAATAAATTTAGATGAACTTAATTGAATTACTTGTTACCAATTGCTGCAATTCAATTAAGTTGGTTCAACTGTTAAATGTGTTAACCTTTGGATCAAGAAATAATTTTACATATTTTTTCTTCTTTAAATTAAATTTTAGCAACACCATTTCATCCATCGCGGAGCATCGTGGTGTTCCATGCTGAAAAACCAGTTTATCCAATTTAGACTGCGCTCTAAACAATTTACACTTTCAAGAATTAAATGAGATTAATGTCAATAAGTGCAGAACATCAACTACAAATACACTTTTGAGAGTGCACTCTAAGAAATGTCTACACATGTAAAAGAATGAACTTCTGACAAAAAAGTTACAAATTGTTGACTTTTTCCCTTTTAGTGTATTTAATTCAGATGTAATTTCTTCACATTTATATAATTATAATAATAAGCCTTTACTGTGCTTAAAATAAAACTGTTATGACAGTTGCTTTTTGGTTAAAAGAAAAGAAAGCGCAATACTGTTGATTTTCTTTGTATTGTGCAACAAAAAATACATGATAAAAAATTCATTGAGTTGAATTGATAAAAAACTGATATTTTCATCATTCAAAATAGATTTTGGATTTCAAATTTAAGTCAGCTGCTTTATTTTCTAAAACCCATTTGTTTAGAGTTGTCTAATTTATAATAAATGGAAAATAGATTCATTCTAGTCTGCATATCTTTTTATTACTTCTTATTTTGATAATAAAATTTGCTGTTTCATCTTTATTAAAATGAAAAAAAAAAAACAAAGAACAGTTTGATGGTCTGATTTAATTCAAGTCAATTCAGCATTCAGAACACTGTGATGTGGGCGTAAACTTCCAAAGAGGAAGACTGATTTGGGGAAAGAAATGCCTGAGTCATCTAGTGTTAGATGTAAACCCAGATGTCCATCTACAGCCTGACCAGCAGAAACAGGATTAAAGGATTCAGACTGTTCACAGGACAATATGGAGTCTGCTGGACCTGCTTCTGTGTTCCTGTGGATGCTAATGTGGACCACTGACTGTGACACACAGCCTTTGCCAGAGGAAGGTGGGTCATTCATGATTTGAGATATTCAAGCGGAGAAAATGGATTGCTGGCAGTTAAAAACACAAAAGAACAACTAGCAACAATAGAACTCTAAAAAGTGTAATGTTAGGGTCCCTGGAAACTGAAGAAATGCAGCTGTGCTAAAGAAAATTATTGCAATTGCAGAAACTCTTTATTAGCCCTTCTTGAGAATTTGCATTTCACTAAGTATTATTAACTAATCATGTTCATGTGTGAAAACGTTCTGTTTAGTGGTTGAATTATTTTGCTTGAGGAAAGTCCTCAGGTGGGCATCTCCAACATCTGAGACGAATGGAGTCCAGCCTGACAGGAACAGAGCATGTTTCACATATGGGTCTGTTGATAACACTGGTCAACAGGCAAACAATTGTCAGGGTTTTTCAACAGTTCTAGGGTCATATTGTTGTGCTGAATCCTAAAATCACATTGGTTTTGGTCAGTCAGGTCAACTTTCTGAACTATGGAGCAACATGAGCATCAAAATGCAGGACTTGTTCTCACATCTGGATCAGTTTCCTGAGAATCTGATCAATGAGTGACGAGCAGGAGGAGAGATTCCATCAGGACAGAAAAGAGACGGAGAATTTTACACAATGAAGATATAATGTTCAATTCACATGTACTTGTCCTTATCAGTGTTTATTATCCAAGCTGCAGAAATCCAAGATTGTAACATTTAATTAATACACTCTGTTAGAAAGCTTTTCTTTTCTCCTAAAACCTTATTTGGATGAGAAATATTAACAGAAATGAACTGATAATGTCACAAAAATGTCATCAATTTAGTCAGAAGATCAAATTTTTCTAAAGCAAATTAGAATAAAAACTTGATCTGGTTGAGAAACATGGATTTCATTTCAGCCATTCAAAATAGTCCTAATTCAGTTGAACAAACATAAACAACTTCCAAAAAATATTCTTTTGTAATCCAGTGTAATTAAACCCGATACTGTGGAATAGGTTTATTTATGTTCAGAGCTGCAAGTGGCTCTTAACTTTGGCTAAACATGATTCAAATAAAGAGCAATATTTTTTAATGTAAAGGCAATTTTTAAAAAATATGCTAGGTTATTAATGTTTTCTAGATGTCCAACAAAAGCACATTTTCACAAATGTAGGAATATTCTTTTTCATAATTTTTCTTCCCATAGATTGCAAATTATGTGCTTTTTATGTCATGTTCTATTCATCTAGAAGGCGTGCTAAAGGTAAAAACAAGTATTTTATGTTGAAGAGTTGTGTAGTTTTTTTGTCAAAAAGCAAATTTTGTTCAAAAATGACTTTTAGGTTTGCAGTGGTTGCTGAGTCCTGCACTGAACTGCCACAAGCCTGGAAATTAAACTTTCACAATCAGTTTTATGTTGGCTGAGTGAAAAGTGTTCTTCTTCATGAAGGATACCAAAATGTAAAAAAAAAAAAAAAGAAAAATTGAAAAAAAGAAAAAAAACAGAACAAACACAACACTGTTACTCAGTTTAAAAATGTTTTGTTGTAGTTTTTAAAGTGATTTGGGGTTTTTAAAAAGTATCAGTAAGACACAGAAAGACTTATCTTCAAAACCATCTAAACCAACTGTAATTACTTCCAACTCTTGCTAATTGCAAGTGACTAATTCTCATTCATACCAAGTCAATCTATCAATCAAATGTAGTACTTTCTAAAACAAAAATCAGGGTTTTTGTTTTTTTTACTTGATGTTGAAATTCATTATTTTCTCCACCAGTTTGAGATGCATAAGTGAAAAGGAATCCACTGACCCACAGAATGCTTGTCAACGTTTACATCTGGAGCCCTGAAACCACAAATTGTTCTGATTCTGTTATTGTTCTGTTGGTTAAAATGAGACATAAATGTAACAAACCAAGTGACGGCGGGATGTTCTCCTCTCCGCAGTAGAACTTTTCAGCTCTGGTAAAGAAGCCAGGCTGGGATGGCAGTCAGAACCACTCGGACAGGTGAGTGAATCTTCTAACTTACAGTTAATCTTACATAATCTTTGTGGAGGTGAATTTGTTCACTCTGTCTCAGAGCACTGAGCTTTCTGAGTGAAGTTGGGCTGTTCTCCATTTACATCCATGACTAGGTTCTGGGTAATCTCCCTCTCCCATACGGTCCACATCCACACCAGGTTGATTCTAAGTTTACCCCAGGCAGGTCTTCACTCATGTTTGTCTTCTCTGTCTCTGTCTGCTGGGCATCATAATCTCTGACGAGATCAGTGATGTCACCACTGATCTAATTCAGAACTTTATGGCCAGTCTGCACAGTCAGCCCTAAAACGCTCACTCATACTGAACCATGCTCTGCTTCTGCTGGGGGTTTCTTCCTGTTAAGGGGGAGGAGGTGTCCCATTCTGCTGTCACTGCATGTATGTTCAGTGTGAGGAATTGCTGTGAGTCAGTGACTTGATGCAATTTGCTGGGTTTCTTTTTAAATCAACTTAAGTAATAAACTGAACATGACTGCATTGTTTGAGAATCAGAATCAAACCGACTTTGTTATATCTTTAAAACTCATTAAGGATGTGTGCTAATACTTGAAGATTCACATTCACAGACATTTTGCAAAGAATTGTCAACAAGATGTGGAATTGGTTCTGACAGCCCTCAACATGTTTACATCGCTGATCCACAGGAGTTTAGTTCTCACTTGTATAAATCTATTAAGTAAATTCCCAACACAACTCCATGTAATGTTTGTGTTTGCATTAATATTAGTTATTGAGAGATGGAGGACCATGGCTGACTTTTTCATGCCTTTTTCTTTAAATTACAGTGGAGTGAACTCCGTCTACCATTTGGTTCTGGAGGTTCTGAGCCCGTGCTACAGGCCTGTAAAAACTCCGGATGGAGATCTGTCTTAAGCAAGTGGATGGAGCGCAGAGATGCCCACCATTTACTGATAGACATTTCAGTTGCTCAGGAGGAAGAGTCATCCGGTGAGCTCAGTCCGCTGAAAGTTTATCTTTTTGACACAGACAGTGCCGTCTCCAAATTCCCAAATGGTCCGAGTGTCCTGGACCTCCAGAATTCCAAACTGTTCTCTGGTTCTGATGGTCCGGACTCCATATCCAATCATCTGAACCGCAGCGTGTCCCTGAGCCTGGGTCCGATCTCACGCAGAGGCTTCCAGCTCGGCTTCTCCTACACAGGAGAGTGTGTGTTCATCGCTTCCATCAGAGTGTATTACAAAGCGTGCCCTGACGTCGTCTCCAACCTGACGTCCTTCCTGAAGACGGGGGCCGGCTCGGAGCCAGTGTGGGGTCGCTGTGTGGCGGGCGCTGTGCAGTCGGCCCCTCCTGTCAGAGAGTGTGGCCTGGACGGCGTGTGGCGCTCACAGCGAGGCGGCTGCTACTGTGGGCCGGGCCTGGAGGAGAGAGGTCACACATGTGAAGGTAGGAAACACATTTGTACAGCTGGTACAAGGAGAGTCATGACCTGTGCTCTGGTTCAAAATATTCTCAGGTCACACATGACAATATCTTCATTATTTAAAATAAAACCTTCTGAATAAAATTTAACAGTGAGAAAAATGAACTGAGCTGCTTTGAAACTTGTGACTGATTTGATGATATTTGGAACTATAATCACTTGAGTCAGCGTGCATGTTTTTAAATTTTTCTGCTTTAACTTTTCTACAGAGATGATGTCAGGGAGACACGGGTCTCATTTCAGCATAGAGCTGTTTCAAACAAACTGCTGGGAGATTTTAGACCTCGACATGTTTTTAAGACTTTCAGCTTTGACAATAAACTCTGCTTGAAGTTTGTGTTAGTTTCAGCCTACTGGAAAAACCAAGAAGAATTCTCACTGCAAGTAAGATAATAACTGCTCACAAACACCCAGAAGCCCACTTCAAAAAAATAAACTGAATGACATCATCAGTCATTCAGTTCAGGAAGACGTTTTTCCTTCTTCCTAATGAGCTTTTTCTCTGTCAGCTACTTGAAAGTGAACTATGGTCTCATGACGTAGAGACTGAAACGGGCTGCAGTTTTTAAAATGAGACAAAAATGGATTTTTCAGGGCAGACATATTTCTTGGATCATATTCCCTGTGCTCCAGATAAATCAATGTATGAATTCTGAATCATTGCAAAGAAATGTTGTTATGCTCTCAGCATTTCATTCAGAACAAATTACTGGAACAATTTGTTTAAAAAAAAAGAATAGGCCCAAAGTTGGTGTGTTGATTATATTCTCATGTGATTATTGATGAACAATTTATTCTTGGTGGCTTTGGAAAAGTCGACTCACGACTTTCACATCCTCAATTTCTCTGTTGTCTTCCTTCCCGTTCTGAAGGAGGACTTTATTTTGGAGATTTGGCTCTATGTTTTCTCACAGTTTTGCAATCGTAAGACATTTTTAAAAGCATTTAAAAGCTTGATTTTTAAAAAATCAAGTTTTTGCATTTCAGAAGTGCTGCTGCTGTTATGCAAAACTTAACCTGACTTTCTGTCATAAACAGGATGAGGTTTATCAAGGGCATTTTAATAAAAGAAACATTTTAGATCTGTAAAGTGAAAAAAAAATTGCCTCATGTTTTAAAGCTTCAACAAGAAAATAAGTAACTATGTGTTGCTATTTAAAAGCTTGAACTTAATTGGTGTTTAAGTGACGTCTGAACAGCAGCCTGTCTTTGGAATGAACATGAATACATTTCTTTACCTGGGATATTTGTGCTGGATTGTGTGCTCAATATTTGTTTTCATTGATTATGATTGTATTTATTTATTTCAAACTAATTTTCAAAAGCAAGAAGAAAAGCAATCAGTCGGAAAACAAAACATGTACATACATAACCAAGACGAAAATCATTTGTTTACCACGACTTTTCTGTTTAAACATCAGAAGGAAGAATTGAAGCTTTATTTAATCCTTCCCCTTATCTCAATTTAATGAAATATATTATTTACTGATTCTATAATTATCAACATTTTTTAATTAAAACCATGTTATAATATTTATATGCCTGTTCAATATGATGTACCAAAGAGACAACAATTAAATTATATTACACAGATGAAATAGTTAAAAACTAGCTCATAACAAGACAAGAAAATCTATGGATACTACTACCAATAATAACAATAATGGCAATTGTAAATCATTTCTTGTTTGTTATAATATAAGTTTTAACTTGTTGGTCTTGACATTAGGTCCAGGTTTATTTCATTTTGAAATCCAAAATGTGAAAATACAAAGTTTGACTTTATCACTTTATACAAGTACTTCTGTCTTTTTTCCATGGCGTCAAAATTTCCTGTAGCTTCATTTACACCTCAAATATATGATCAAACAGGAAACCCAGAGACTTGGAACAAGAAAAATGAGAACCAGAGCGAGCGCAACAAAGAATTTAGCAGAAAAGAAAGAAAAGCGGAGAACTTAAAACCATGGAGTTGTGACTGAAACATGGTCATCATGTAGCTGTCACAATCATAGATTCATTTTGAAAGTAGCTGTTTGAGATAACGCCCCCTGCTGTTTTGTTGTTGTAAACCCAGACACAAGTTGTCTGATATAAATATAGCAATCTTTAACACAGACAGATTTGTTTGAAAAGCATGGCCACAAAAGAAATTACAACAAAATTGTGTTTTAATTTTTTTAAGATGCAATCTCATAATTCAGAAAATCGTGGTTGCACTTTGGAAATTACACTATAAACGGTAAGAGATGATCCCTGTTTGTCCCACAGCCTGCAGGATGGGCTACTACAAATCCACCAATGGGGGAGGAGAATGCCAGCTGTGCCCAATAAACAGCAGGACCCCCAGGGAGGGGTCAGAGAGCTGTGAGTGCCTGCAGGGATTCAGCCGCCTGCCCTCTGACCCCCATGACCTTGGCTGCAGTAGTAAGGAATCAGTTATTTGCTGCTTGTAATCATGAGTTATAAACATGTTCATGTGGATTCACCTGTGACATGGCAGAAAGGTGAAAGGTCACCATCCATATAGAAAAGTTATGATACTGAAGAACAGCTGATACAGACCCATCCTTTTTATGCATTAGCTTTGAGAAATTTTGTTCATAGATGTCATTGGATCTGATGTGTCTTTATGGTTATGAATTTATGTTCATATTTCATAAAGCCACTGCTTACTGCTTGATGTGAATTTGTCTCCATCAGACTGAGAGCTGTTCACATTTACTCAGATGGAGAGCATTGGTAAACATTAGCTTTTAGGTTTGCCACTGACTGTTCAATAGGTGTAAGTCTGGACTTTGACTGGGCCACTCTAACAAATGAACATGGACTGTTCTGTTGTAGCTCTGAGTGCATGTACAGTCTCCAGTCTGCGGAACAGATCCACCTTGATTTACCTCCATTTTCCATAATGACCAGATCTGTGTTCTGTTGACATGCACAAGTTCATCACTGCACAACCATTTGTCATCCAGTCAACAGATTCTGTATTCTGTCTGTCTGTGGATGATGGATGGGACAGGTCTCCATAAGATGTTCAAAGTTGGGATATTGTTTTACAATCTAAACCTGAATAAACACATACTTTTCAGGTTTGTATTTGTACAAAAAGATATTTGTTCTTTCCAGTAACCATGCTGCTCTATTTACCCCACACCGTCCACACACACACTCACACACGCCCACACGCGCACACACACACACACGCACACGCACCCCCACACACACACACACCTTCCGTCATCCTTCTGCACAGCATCGCTCCACCTTTGTGGAGAGCAAAAGTTGCAAATCATATTCTTTTTGACTCAGGGTGTGATTTGTATTTCTTCATTACATTTCACTAGTATTCACTAAATATTTACATACTGCAGAAATATGGTTTGCTGTAATTCATGTGGGAAAAACTGAAGCAATAACTTCAATAGCTTCACTTTCAGTTCTCCAGCAGCAGTCTGCTTCAAACAGTGGGAGGAAAAGCCGTTGAACTTCGGAGTTGTTATTTTTTTATATTCCTGTCAACCTTATGCCTTTTGTGCTTTTTCATATTGTCATGTTACAACCATAAACTTAAACAGGTTTTATTGTGCGTGCGTGCGTATGTCTGTGTGTTTTCTTCCACAGAGCTGCCCTCTGCTCCTCTAAATCTAACAGCCAGTCCTGTTAATGAGTCAGTGCTGGTCCTGACATGGGGCAGCCCCCATGACCGGGGAGGTGAGACAGATGTAAAATACCAAGTAAAGTGTGAAAAGGCAGCAGGGACGGGAGGTCAGTGGGAGTCGTGTGGGAACCAGGTGCTTTTCCTGCCAGACTCTGATGGACTGAACGACACGTCGGTCACCGTCCTGGGACTGAACCACCAGCATGACTACAGACTGTCAGTGCAGGCCTGGAATCACATCTCCTCTCTGCAGCCAGCATCACATTCATCCACTGCGACTGTCATCATGTACAGACGTAAGTCAGCCTGGCAGAGAGGTGGGATTCCACCATCATCCTGTGTTTGATGGGTTAGCTTAATCGAACCAGACATTCGATTAATGTCTGCATATCTACTACTTCTGTTGTAAAGGTAAGAGAATTTTATTGATATAGCACATTTTCAGCTATGAGGCAATTTAGTGTTTTACATAAATTAGAAGGAAATACAAACAAGACAACAAACCAAAGGAAAAGAGCAAAAGAAGAAAAAGGAAGGCATGAAACTAAATGTTGGTTCTCCAAGTTTGATGCTATGAAGTAGATGATGCAGAATGTTGAACTAAAGCACATAAACTCAATGTTCCTGTTCTGAAAGTATTTTCTTAGCATTATAAGTTTGTTCTAATTCCTGTTTTGGATTAAGATAATTATAAGTACTTCATAATTTATGAGCTACAAGGAATTTATTTGGAAAAACTAATAGGCTGATAATCCTGCATGATAATCTAAAAAGTATAATATTGGTCTAAATAGTGAGTGCTCCACAATTTCCAAAAATCAAAAGCTAAGCCTCAACCTCACACTGTGAGTTACCAAATTCCACATTTCATCATATTCATAGGGTAGATATCCTATGAATATGATAACATATTCACCTGCAGGCTCAGTAAATACACCCCACTCACTGGGCAGCATTTTGAGGCGTCGCTCCCATCACAATGCCTGACCCGCCTCCTCCTGTTCTGCTTCAGGGAGGACTGTGGTGATCACTGGGGCTCCTGCGTCAGCCGGCTCAGCTGGTGGAGCCACTCTGGCTCCGGCTCACAGGTCGTCCCTGTTCCACTCCACATGGCTCACAGTGGTGGTTTTACTCAGCACTGTGCTGCTGACAGCTGTGATCTTTGTCATCATGTACTTCTTACGCAAAAACTACACGAAGCTCAGGTCACGGTAGACTTCCAACTGACTCTTTTATTCATTTTGTTAATCTTGTCTGTCCTCAGTGTTTTATATATATATATATATATATATATATATATATATACAGTACAGACCATAAGTCTGGACACACCTTTTCATTCAAAGAGTTTTCTTTATTTTCATGACTATTGACATTGTAGATTCACACTGAAGGCATCAGAGCTATGAATTAACACATGTGGAAATATATACTTAACAAAAATGTGTGAAACAACTGAAAATATGTCTTATATTCATAACGCAAACCGGATGGAATAGCATGCCGCTACAAGATGCTGTGGTAGCCATGCTGGTTCAATATGCTTTCAATTTTCAATAAATCCCCAACAGTGTCACCAGCAAAGCACCCCCACACCATCACACCTCCTCCTCCATGCTTCACGGTGGGAACCAGGCATGTAGAATCCATCCGTTCACCTTTTCTGCGTCACACAAAGACACGGTGGTTGGAACCAAAGATCTCAAATTTGGACTCATCAGACCAAAGCACAGATTTCCACTGGTCTAATGTCCATTCCTTGTGTTCTTTAGCCCAAACTAGTCTCTTCTGCTTGTTGCCTGTCCTTAGCAGTGGTTTGCTAGCAGCTATTCTACCATGAAGGCCTGATTCACACAGTCTCCTCTTAACAGTTGTTCTAGAGATGTGTCTACTGCTAGAACTCTGTGTGGCATTGACCTGGTCTCTAATCTGAACTGCTGTTAACCTGCGATTTCTGAGGTTGGTGATTTGGATGAACTTATCCTCCGCAGCAGAGGCGACTCCTCGTCTTCCTGTCCTGGTCCTC